>SJYO01028879.1:1354637-1396338 GCA_006410555.1 Capra ibex
GTGGTGGGAATACCGTCTTTCACTTCTCCTTGATTTTTCGGAGAACTACTTTCACTTTCTCCTCTCACTTTTTCAACCGAATTTCGAGTTGTAAGTCTTTTGCTTCTAGTACAATAGGCCAGGGTAGTGAAGTACCCTTTATCTACCCCTTTGTCACCATTGTCACAGTCTGAAATAAAAAAAACCGAGGTTTTAGTGACGTCTACCACTCACGTCGGTACTTTAATTTTCTGCGAATGAGGAACCTTCTTTTCAATACTGGTTGGATCTGTCGTATAAGTTTTCGTCTCTGTAATGAAACGACTGATTCCAGGTAGATCAGTTCCGATACCAAAAAGGTCACCAGTACATACTTACACTCTCAACCTGACACTTCTTCCGACTCGTGGCTTCTTGACTACGAAAACTTGACACCACAACCTCTTCTGAGAACTCTCAGGGAACCTGACGTTCCTCTAGGTTGGTCAGGTAAGACTTCCTCTAGTCGGGACCCTAAAGAAGTCTTCCCTACTACGATTTCGACTTTGAGGTCATGAAACCGGTGGAGTACGTTTCTCAACTGAGTAACCTTTTCTGAAACTACGACTCTCCCTAACCCCCGTCCTCCTTTTCCCCTGCTGTCTCCTACTCTACCGACCTACCGTAGTGATTGAACTACCTGCACTTAGACTCACTTGAGGCCCTCAACCACTTCCTGTCCCTCCGGACCGCACGACGTTAAGTACCCCAGTGTTTCTCGACCTGTACTGACTCACTGATTTGACTTGACTTGACTTCCCTTTTACTTCCATATCCGTAGAATGACTTTAAATGTCCTTCCTTTTCGGTCTTTTTCAAAGACCACCCGCTAATGTTTACCTTTAATTACAGTAAATGAGTAATAACGTTTTAAACTAAGATATTTTGTAGTCTATAAGAACCGGAAGGACACAACAAAACGAACTAACTACACCCTAGCACAAATATTTGAGGAAATATCTAAAGGAGTGCTTGTCTGAAAGTCAGTGGGTTAAGAAGGTGACACAATCAATCTTGAGATGACCAACGTTGACTATCTTTGGGTTAAGTTTGGTACCTCTTCCGTTACCGTGGGGTGAGGTCGTGAGAACGGACCTTTTAGGGTACCTACCTCCTCGGACCATCCGACGTCAGGTACCCCAGGGATTCTCAACTCGTGCTGACTCTCTGAAGTGAAAGTGAAAAGTGAAAGTACGTAACCTCTTCCTTTACCGTTGGGTGAGGTCACAAGAACGGACCTCTTAGGGTCCCTGCCCCCTCGGACCACCTGACGACAGATACCCCAGCGTGTCTCAACCTGTGCTGATTTCGATGAATCGTCGTCGTCGTCGTCGTCGTTAAGGTTGATGTCAAATTTTCCTCTCTACGTAAAAAACAACAACAAGAATATTATTGGGTCTTTAATTAGACAACAGGACACAGACCGTATCGATCTAGGTCCCTAAGTATGGTACGAAATAATTGTCCGGAGACATTGAGGGGATACAGTGAGTCAGAATGAAAGGAGAACCAAGTAAAGTAAGGGTTCCTCCGGGACCTCAGATAAAGAGGGTCGAATCGGTAGGGTCGTCTTTCTTATGAAGACAAAGGGTCATCCAGGTTATTTTCAGAGTCACTCACATTAAACCTAGTGTATAGATAAGGACTGGATTGAGTACCGATTCCTTATCTCATGTCAATAAACGATACGGATTTGTGCGATCAGAGAGATCCCCACCCTAGTCCGTGTAGGGGTTTTGTGTGTCTTTGACCTCTACCCACTAAGGAAGTTGTTTATAGCTCTCTACCAATAGCCTTCTTGTATGTACGACTCCTCGGTTTCCTGTTATTTACTTACAGGTGATGTAGAGTACTCCAGGATTCAGGGAATTGATACTTGGGAGGGTGGAATCTCTGAAACAGTGGCTTAGAATCCTTCGAACCCGGAAAAGAAAATCCTCCCTTTAGAACATCAAATTCTTCCTACATTTATCCTAAAAGGAGGTCTAAGAAGATGGTTAAACACGTTAAGAACAGCTCCAAAAACGGATACACTACCCTTTCAAGTTCAGTAGTCTTCCGAAAACGTAACACGGTTTCACGGTATAAATTAATATAAAATTAATAGAAAAATTTTTACAAACTCACCTCATTTAACTCGAATGTATCTTTGGGTCCCTCTCGTCTGGTGTCCTCTCTCTAAACGAAAGACTCTCGGAGAGACACGGTAATCCAGGTTTAAATTATTAAAATTATTATCTGATATAGAATGTACAGTCCAGAAGATAATACGCTTTTATCTGTAGGATAAACCAATAAGTTGTATGAAAATTCGACCATCACTAGTGAGAGAAACGAAAGAGGTGAAAGGGTCCTTTGGTCAGAAATCCCTAGTTACTTTAAAGAGTGCAAAGGATTAAACATCATAAAACCTGAAATACCTCATAGGAGTTAAAATACGTAAAAATTGTGGAGTTATTCCCTCTAATCATTATACGTTAAATTTCCGAAAATGACAAAACGAAACACTTAGAAAGACATATTTAAAAACTTTAGACTTTTACTAATCTAGTACTAAGATTAAACACGAAGTCTTTACGGTAACGCTACGGGTCTGGGTAGGAAGCTGAACCAAACCTACTTCACTACTAGTCTTTACACTGTGTGGGTAGAAAAGAACCAGAGTACAATAAGGGTCATTCTTTCTTTTGGGATGACTGACAGGAAGTGCACACGTCAGGACACGAACCATGGCACTATGTAATTCATTACCTAATCTATAAATAACAGAGTCAGTACAGAGGAAGAAAACACTGTGGTACCTGATAACCCTAAAGGGTCCGTTCTTATGACCTCATCAATCGGTAAAGGAAAAAGTAATAATTCATCTTCTGTTGGAAAAGAGAGTTTCAACAATCTAAATCCTGTTAAATGTTTTCTATTTGTCTGTGAAGTTTCTGTTTTGTATATCACGGGGACCCTCATGACCAACCATAGTAGGGGAACGTTCTGTTAAATAGTCATAGACATTTTCGAATTATGGTCTTTTTATATAATTTTTAATTTTGTTATTAGAGGTCCACCCCTTCTGTAATATTTCTTACTGTACTTTGGGAATTGTACGATCTGACTATTAATTTGACATTTTTAGTCAAAAAGACGTACTTTGTTCTTTTATTTCAGTTGTCGTTTACAGTTTATCATTGAATATTAAGTGTGTTTCTCGACGAAAGGAATCATACATTTTTAGACGATGTTTAGTTATTCCTACTCCTGTGGTTTGGTTATCCTTTTTTTCTGTTTCTTGTATTTTTCAATCTAGTGTCTTTTCCTTCGTATTTAAGAAATTTTGTATAATTTTTACGAATAAGATCCTTCACTATGAATCCAATTATAGTATTACTTTATGGTAAATTAAAGAGTCAAACCGTTTCCAGTTTTTCAAAGAATTGTGTAATACATATAAAACCATTTAACTCTCATACTCCGTTATCAGTGAGGATATTTAAAGACAACCCTTATATGTAACCATACTGGAGATATCTCCCGTTAAACAGTTAACAATGGTATAAAATTTTATACTGATGGACAATTGAGTTGTAAAAATAAAGATCTTTATATAGGAGGAAACCTGTATAAAAAACGGTTACTACACACATCTTCTAATAAATAACATCGTAACAAACTTGAATGTTTTTTGACCTTTATTGGATGTTTAGGAAGTCTTCCTGATCGATCTACTTTAATACCGTGTACCGAGACCTCTTACGATGAGTGACATTTTTTTCTTACTCCGAAGAGACGTACGACCATGTGTCAACATATCGGTTCTATATACCAATCTACTCTTTTTACAGTTGAATTTTTTTACGAGTCGGAGTTCTCAACGCTCAATAAAATAAGTTCCGTTTTACTCTTGATATCGGACCCTCTGTCGTAGAGTATATCACGATTCTTTCTTTGACGAGGTTTCTCCATCCCCCCTTCCAATCATTGTACACTAAAACCACTTCCCCCCTATACACGTCAATTTATGTACTAAAAACGTCCACCAAAGACAATCAATACTCCTCGTCTGTAATGGTACTTCCTAAAGTCACGAAACGAACTATACTACTTTATGTTCTTAACCCGAGTATTTAAGTCAAGGATTATCATAGATTGACAAACTTCTGGACAAGACGTTCCAGAAGTGTCTCGGGTCTCACGAAAGAAGAAAGGTGGGACTTGAGGAAAGTCTCCCGTAACTTTTGGTCGTCGACATCGTCGAGTACGAAATTAGGAACACCTACATCTACCGTTCACGGTTAAACATCAACTATTTTCCTTACACGTCTTGTGACGTAAAAAGTCGTATATATTTCCTTCGACCATTGTCTCAAACGCAGTCCTTACTCTTGACTTACCGAAAGTTGATCATCATGAGTTCTTTGAATGAAAAAGTATATATATACACACACACACACATACACACACACACACATATATATATATATATTAAAAACATGTTACACTTATGTAAGTTAGAAATCTTAAATTATATTAAAATTTTTATATTATTTTACATGTATCCTCTAATACTTCGTTAAGATGGTGATCTTTAATTAGATTTTCGCAGTAATATTGGCGTTTTATGTCAAATAATTATTGTCGAACTTTTTTCTTAGGGTACTCACCATCATACTTTACGTGAGATTCTATATCACAAGTTAAAATTTTTTCGTTTTCGGTCAATATCTATATGATATTCTATTATATTTATAGGGAAAGTACCTGGTATCGGAACAATACCACTACCCCGAACGTATTGAGTCACTTCGATACTCGGTAGGGTACGTCCCAGTAAGTTCTACCTTGTCCAGTATTACTTCTTAAGACTGTTTTACTCGGTGACTTTTTCTTTGTCGTTGCTTGAGGTCATGATAAAGGACCTCTTGGGGTACCTGCCATACTTTTCTGTTTTTTTTTTTTTCTTTTTTACTGGTGTCTTGCACTCGGAAAGTCTAACCTTCCACAGGTGATAAGATGACCCCTTCTTGTCTCCCTGTAATGATTGTCGAGGTCATTCTTACCCCACCGACCTGGTGTCGTTCTTACTACGAGTCGACACCTACGCAGACTACCATTTTCATTTCAGACTACGACATTTCTTGTCATAGTATATCCTTGGTCCTTATAATCCAGGTACTTAGTTCCATTTGACCTGTACCAGTTCGTCCTCTACCGTTCTAACTTACACCTGTAGAATCCTTAGTAACTTGACTTTACCTACTGTTACCCACTTAAATTAAGTCTACTGGTAATAGAGATGACGACACCCTTTCTTAGGGAATTTTCTGTACCTTATCGGGACTCTCAGTTGTCCTCTCAGGTTTTACACTATGAATCTACGTTAGAGTTTTTACTGTCTTATTAGAACCAAGTAAAGGTTCCGTTTAGTGAGTTGTAATGACATTCGGTTCAGCTACGGGGTCGGTGACTACGGCTTCTTCGACTTCAACTTACCAAGATCCTTCTGGATATTCTGGTAGATCTTGATTACGGTTTTTTCTACAGGAAAAGTAGTATCCCCTAACCTTACGTTGTCATCCTTCAGTCCTCTATTGACTTTATTGTCAGTTCAAACCGGAACCTCACGTTTTACTTCGTTCCTATTTCCGATTGTCTTAAAACAGTTCTCTTGTGTGACCAGTATAGTTTGTGGGAAAAGGTTCTTGGGTTCTCTGTCGAGATGTGTACCTGTAGTGGTTACCAGTACCAGTTACGTTTTTAGTTCAACTAATATAAGAAACGTCGGTTTCTACCTCTTCGAGATAACAAGAGAACGACTCGACACAGACTGAGAAACGTTCGGGCACTTGACGTCGTACGGTCAGGAGGGGCAGGTAGTGATAAAGGGCCTCAACTTCGGACTCTTGGAGATATGCGAGTCGTTTTTGTTCCGGACCTCGACTGACACGGAGTCTAGTACTCGAGGAATAACGTTTTAAGTCAGAATTTGACTTCTTTCATCCCTTTTGGTGATCCTGTAAGTCAAGTCAAGTCAAGTCAAGTCAGCGAGTCAGTACAGGCTGAGAAACGCTGGGGTACTTAGCGTCGTGCGGTCCGGAGGGACAGGTAGTGGTTCAGGGCCTCAAGTGAGTCTAAGTGCAGGTAGTTCAGTCACTACGGTAGGTCGGTAGAGTAGGAGACAACAGGAGAAGAGGAGGACGGGGGTCAGGGAGGGTCGTAGTTTCAGAAAAGGTTACTCAGTTGAGAAGCGTACTCCACCGGTTTCATGACCTCTAAGTGGAAATCGTAGTAAGGAAGGTTTCTTTAGGGTCCCGACTAAAGGAAGTCTTACCTGACCAACCTAGAGGAACGTCAGGTTCCCTGAGAGTTCTCAGAAGAGGTTGTGGTGTCAAGTTTCGTAGTTAAGAAGCCACGAGTCGAAAAAAGTGTCAGGTTGAGAGTGTAGGTATGTACTGGTGACCTTTTTGGTATCGGAACTGATCTGCCTGGAAACAACCGTTTCATTACAGAGACGAAAACTTATACGATAGATCTAACCAGTATTGAAAAGAAGGTTCCTCATTCGCAGAAAATTAAAGTACCGACGTCAGTGGTAGACGTCACTAAAACCTCGGGGGGTTTTATTTCAGACTGTGACAAAGGTGACAAAGGGGTAGGTAAACGGTACTTCACTACCCTGGTCTATTGTACTAGAAGCAAAAGACTTACAACTCGAAATTCGGTTGAAAAAGTGAGAGGAGAAAGTGAAAGTAGTTCTCCGAAAAATCAAGGAGAAGTGAAAGACGGTATCCCACCACAGTAGTCCAGACTGGATTTAGTCTAGGAAATACTAATATGTCACTTCTACTGTTTATCTAACATCTTTAATCTAGACCATCTGTCTCATGGACTTCTACATACCTACCTCCAAACATTGTAACATACCCTCCGTCACTGGTCTTAATAGGGATTCTTTTTCTTTACGTTCTTCCGTTTCATCAAGAGACTCCTCCGGAATATTTATCGACTCTTTTCTTCTCTTCACTTTCCGTTTCCTCTGCTCCTTTATATATGGATAGACTTACGTCTTAAGGTTTCTTATCGTTCCTCTATATTCTTTCGGAAGAATTCACTTGTTACGTTTCTTTAACTCCTTTGGTTATCTTGCCCCTTCCGATCTCTAGAGAAGTTTTTATAATCTCTATGGTTCCCTTGTAAAATACGTTTCTACTTGTACCATTTCCTGTCTTTGTCATTCGTGGATTGACTTCTTCTTCTCTAATTCTTCTCCACCGTTCTTATGTGTCTTCTTGATATGTTCTTACAAGTATTACTGGGTCTTTTGGTGTTACTACACTAGTGAGTGGATCTGGGTCTGTAGACCTCAAACTTCAGTTCACCCGGAATCCTTCGAAATGATACTTATTTCGATCACCTCCCCTACTTTAAGGTCGACTCGATAAATTTTAGGATTTTCTATTACTACGACAATTTCACGACGTGAGTCATACAGTCGTTTAAATCTTTTGAGTCGTCACCGGCGTCCTGACCTTTTTCGGTCAAAAGTAAGGTTAGAGTTTCTTCCCGTTACGGTTTGTTACACGTTTGATGACATGTTAACACGAGTAAAGTGTACGAGTATTCCAACACGAGTTTTAGGAAGTTCGATCCGAAGTCGTCATATACTTGACTCTTTAAGTCTACATGTTCGACCCAAAACTTATCTGTCTCCTTGATCTCTAGTTTAACGGTTGTATACAACCTAGTACCTCCTTCGTTCCCTCAAGGTCTTTTTGTAGATGAAGACGAAGTAACTGATACGATTTTCGAAACTCACATATTGTTGTTTGACTTTTTAAGAATTTCTCTACCCTCATGGTCTGTAGAATGGACAGGGGACTCTTTTGACATAAGTCTAGTTCTTCGTTGTTAATCTTGACCTGTACCTTGTTACCTTACCAAGTTTTAACCCTTTCCTCATGTAGTTCCGACATATAACAGTGGGACGAATAAATTGAATATACGTCTCATGTAGTCCGTTTTACAACCCGACCTACTTCGTGTTCGATCTTAGTTCTAACGACCCTCTTTACAGTTGTTGGAGTCTGTGCGTCTACTATCGTGAGATTACCGTCTTTCGTTCTCCTCGATTTCTCGGAGAAATCACACGTTTTCCTCTCGCTTTTCGACCGAATTTTGGGTTGTAGTTTTTTACTTCTAACACTGTAGACCAAGGTAGTGAAATACCGTTTATCTACCCCTTTTTCACCTTTGGTACTGTCTAAAATAAAAGAACTCGAGGTTTTATTGGTGTCACCATTGACGTCTGTATTTTAATTTTCTGCGAACGAGGAACCTTCTTTTCGATACTGTTTGGATCTATCGTACAGTTTTTCGTCTCTGTAGTGAAACGGTTGGTTCCAGGTATATCAGTTTCGATACTAAAAAGGTTATCAGTAAATACCTACACTCTCAACCTGAGATTTCTTTCGACTCTCGGTTTCTTAATAAGAAAACTTGACACCACAACCTCTTCTGAGAACTCTCAGTGTTAGGATTTCCTTTAGTCAGGATTTACAAGTAACCTCCCTGACTACGACTTCGACTTCGAGGTTATGAACCGGGGGACTACGTTTCTTGACTGGGTAAACTTTTCTGGGACTACGACCCTTTCTAACTTCCGTTTTCCTCTTACCCCACCGTCTCCTACACTACCAATCTACCGTAGTCTCTGAGTTGCCTAAACTTAAACTCGGTGAAGACCATCCATTACCTCCTGTCTCCTAGGACCGTACGATGTCAAGTACCCCAGAGTTTGTCAGTCTGTGCTGAGTCGTTGACTTGTTATCTGTTGTCGTTCATATTTATATAAGATACAACGGAAAGACCTTTTTCACTTTATACACATATTCGACAAACATATTAATACATATCTTACATTGTGTACAATGTAAGTACACACACTTCCTCGTGTTTACATAAATGAGCACTGTCTGAGACACGTCCTCCAAACCCCCATTAAAGAAACGTTACGTAGGGAAATATATCGGATACTTCAAATTTAAAGGTACAGTCCTATCTTTAATCCGTCTGTTTTTCCTTTTATACTTCAGTTCCTGTTTATACGTCGTGATCACTAAACACTTGTCGACTCAACTGGAAGACCTACTCCTCTTGGTACGGCTCAAGTGTAAACGCAAGTTCCTAACGGTTCGAGTATTACTCGTCTCGGCTTCAGGACCTCTAGGTGAACCCAAGAGAAATTGAGGTTTCACTGGTTGATCTGTCTCTTCCGTTGGTGTCTACTATCTATTGAAATGTAAGACTCGTCATAAGTCGAAGTAAACTTTTCTATGAGTCGAGTTTGTTAAAGAAAAGGTGTCTTTACAACATGCAAAATCTGGAAGGTACCTTAAACCGTCGGTTTTTTTTTTCTTTTTACAACTGAAAAGGTGCAACGGGCAATACGTTTTGAGACTTTATAAGTCTTGTGTTCTCCGTGTACACTGTTCGTGTCACTGGAATTTTACAAACGTCCGTCTTCATAGTCTTAGGTAAAGTGTAACGACTACAGGAACCGGTCGTCCGACCACATGTCGACCGATTTACGGCGGGAATGTCGTCGGTCAGTTCCCTACCCGTAATCGCAAACTAAATTTCCCTTCGGTCCCTTGTACTACCACCCTTCACTCTACACAATCATCCTCAGTTCACCGTTTACCCTCCCGGAGTTTTTGTGAGACTACCACGACGACGTACTCACGAGTCTTACCCAATCGTTATGTCTCTGCCCAGGACACAGACCTATACTTTCGTCAGGAGTCTCTGACCCCACTCTCTAGGTAAGAGTCTCGATCTCCGGTCGTCACGGGATCTGTCTCTTCCGCCCAGTGTCCTGGGACTCAATACGGGCAGGACATCGTCGTTCTTGATGTTTGCCGTACTTTAGGTCTCAGGACTCAAGGTCTTGGGAATCGGGGTGTAACCTTCCCTAAGGGACCATCGAGTCTACCATTGTTTAGACGGACCTTGCGTCCTTTGGACCTAAACCTTCGAGTAAGATGGTGAACCCATGAGAGACATAGTTAGTTACCGACGAGAATGACGAAAAAGACCTTCTTTTCACAGGTCAAGGTCTCACCGTTTCACCATGGTTCAGTCCTGTGAAACCGAATAGAGGCAAAGGAACACAAGGGACGACAAATGTTAGTCAGGACGAGACAGTAGGAATGGACCTCGTGAGGGGTGGAAACGAAAAGACGAATGAGGTACGAGATTCGAGACCGGATTGGTGTCCAAGGGACTGAAGACTCACCCCCACACACTGGTAGGACGACTCGAAGGTAAGAAAGAAAGGATCAGGGACCTCTCGGTAGGGGAAGGACGAGGTAGAGACATCGAGTCTACTACTCCACGGCCCTGACCGCGGTCACGGGGTCTCGGGGCACCGGTGCCACCAAACACTCATGTGTCCTGTGTCGACTGGTTTCGTCTCACTCAGGATCTTGACCGTCCTCTCGAAGACCTTACACGAAAAAGGGTGACTTGAATTCGACCCTCTCACACTCAATTTCGTCAGGACACCGTGACACATTCCGGACTCTCACTCTTCATTTCCGGACCTGTCCAGAAGTGAGAAAGGTTTTAAAAGTAGATGTAAGCAAGAAGGATGTTGGGAGATGCTATCAGTCCTGCTAAATACACTTAAAGGTAAACATATACCCTCTTGACTCCGAGTACTCACAATTTACTGAACCGAGACCCAGTATCGATCATTCTTCATCTCGGGTAAGACCTTGAGTCCTGAGACCTAAAATACGACAAACATCAAGGACGACGACATCCCATCCCCACTGAACCCTAGGACACTGGACGGAAAAGACAGACCCCATGACGATCGGACATCGAGACTCTTACCTAGAGAGTGGGGTAGAGACTCCTGACTACGATCCACAGGACGTCTGAGGTGGTCCTCTTATAGACCCCGGAGGACTCATCTTCTCCTCGGAAAACTACTTACTTACCCTTCATGGGACAGGAGTAGAGTTTCCTCACGATCCCATCTCGAACCACTTGACAGTCTCTATTCGGTGTAGACCCACTCCTACCATAAGTCCCCGTTTCGGTTCCTTTCCCTCCGTCTCCCCTGTTCTGAAGGAACCCGTGCCTCACCTAGACCCCCTTCCTCTGGGGCCCCATCGAGTCCACCGAGACAGACGTGCGACACTCGTAGAGTCGTCCGACCTCGGATCCCGGGAACGTCTTCGTGGTGGCGTCCGAGGACTGGACCGAGGACGGGACCACAGGACGAAGGGAGTAGAAAAGAACAAGGGTAACCACAAGTCCTTACTGTAGTTATGTTGTACGACCAAGTAATATTTATTATCTTATATGTCAGAAAGATAAAAAAAAATTTAGTCTCCTACCTTCGGTAAAACACATACTGTCTTTTTAATTTAAGGACCTACTACAAACTTATAAGAGAAACGTGAATAGTAACAGAAACTCCGTCTCCCTAAGTTCTGAAGGTTTGTCGACCCAACCTCATTTCTCCTTCGTCATAGACAATCGTACAAGACATTAGTTCTAAAAAAAAAAAAACTTCCTAGTGGAGGTGACGGACGTCTTCACTAACAGTAACTAAATCCTAAAGTACCCAGGGACCCCTTACCGCTCCAGTACTCACTCGAGTATGAGAGGGTATGGGGGGACGTGGAGTGGAGACGGCTGGGGGAATGGGCGAGCACCAAAAAGAGGAAGTCCAGAACCGTCCATAAAACAGTCCGACTAGAATTAGTCTAGTGACACATTAATGTCTCCCTGACAGTCCTATAAAAACCAACAGTAGAAGATTGTTTTACGTCTAACGTACCGTACATATGTATCTTAATGGGACATTAAGTTTCATTTAACTGTAAATTAAAGTTAAATTAATGTGTCTTTAATGTCTGTACCGTCTATGTCAGATTAATCCTTCGTTTCATATTCTTAGACAAATACTTTACCTCTGAGTATAGTACAGTGTGAAGATTGTCTTAGTTTTATTAAAGAGACGGAAAAGCATCTCCGATCCATTAGGGTTGTTGTTGTCGTCATTATTACGCTCGATGTCAAGACTGGACAGGTGGTGCATGTGTATGAAATAAAGCACATTATAACCTCTACTGAGACACTTCGGCTGCACCAACAACGGTACCGCGTGCACTTTGACTGCCCACCTCTTCAATCCTTCGCACACGAGTCACAGTGTGTGATCAGTCACCAGTTCCACTTTACTTCAAGTCAACGACACCTGACACTCCGTATCCTTCTTACGACAGGGAAGATCCCTCCCCTCTCACCCCGGACCCTCCTTACGAGTCGGGGCCTGAGGTCATGGACTCGAGAAACTCAAGAAATGGACCTTTCGACCTGCAAATAGAGGGAAGGAAAGGGACGAGGGGAGCGGAAAGGAGGAGGGAAAGGAGAAGGAGAGTGAGTATAAAATTAAACAAAAGATTAAACACTGACGAGACTCAGAAGTGACAAAGGACGTCCGAAAGGGATCAACGTCTCTCAGTCCCGACGAGAGATCGACACCATGTGTCGGAAGAGGACCGTCCCCGAAGAGAGTAACTCCCCGTGTCTGAGAGCCGTGCACCGGAAGCATCAACACCTTAGTCTCGAGTCAACGAGACACCGTACACCTTAGAAGGACCTGCTCCCTAGCTCGGACGGAGGGGACGTGAAAGTCGGTCTAAGAATAGGTGACATGGAGGTCCTTTCAGGATAGAGGAAGTGAATTACGGACGAACGTCCGTGGGTGAGACCACCCATGGTGAGACCGACAACTTGTGATTCACGGTTCCCTTCGGTCATCACAACACCGGAGTACCCAGTGAGCCGACAAGACAGGGGAAGGTAGATCCTGTCGAACTCGACGAGTGAGCCGGCGACCTACACCTTAACTGGGCTTGACGGACCGACGACCACCACGAGCCGGAATAGTTCCACATTGGTTGGTGTACACCTACCCGGTCTCGTCCGCACACCCCTCGCTCGCCCGTGTTTCGGATAAAACACACGGCATAAATGGGAAACCTGTAAACGTGAGTCTGAACTCAAGATAGAGGAGAAGAGAGGACCACGTAGAAGTGTACCTTCGTTCAAAACAACAAAACCCCAAAAAACCCGGTGTGACACACTGAATAACCTAGAATCAAGGGGTTGGTCCCTAGCTTGGATGCGGGAGCCGTCACTTTCGTACCCCAGAAGTGGTGACCTGGTGGTCCCTTAAGGACTCCATTAAAAACAAACCAAAACTAAAAAAAAAAATTTTAAGGAGACTAAGGGGATGGGAACACGTCTTACTTAGTGTTGAGTCCCACGAAGGACGGAGAGGTTCGTGGTCCGGGTACATCGAGGTCGGTACCGCCTTAAAAGAAAGAACGACTACTCGGTCAGAGGGAGTCACATTAAGGAAAATAGAAGAGAATAGGGAGAGAGTAGTGAACAAATAATACCAGTAGGGAATTGTACCCCTATTACGAAATGTCCCGAAGGGACCACCGAGTGTACCATTTCTTAGAACGGACGTCACACCCTCTGAGACCAAACTAAGGACCCGGCCCTTTTAGGGGTCTCTTCCCTTACCGTGGGATGAGGTCATAAGAACGGACCTCTTAAGGTACTTGTCTCCTCAGACCGTCCGATATCAGGTATCCCAACGTCTCAGTCTATGCTGACTCGCTATTGTGTGTGTTATGAAAGTTAAACATTGTCCGAAAGGGAATGGTTAACAGTGAACTAGGAATTGGTTTTTAGACACTTAATTCAATCATACAAATAGTATAGGTCGACTCGCCACCCATGTGGTCAGTGATGTGTGAGGAGTGGAGGACACCGGAGTCTGAGTCGAGAAGTCCCAACTTGTGGTTGTAAAAAAGAGTCCTGTTGTCGACGAACAGAAAGTGACTTCCGAGAAAGGGAAAAGGGGGAGAATGGGGTTTACATTAGTAATTACATAGTCAATGTGTTAATACATAAATTAAAAAAGAAATTTAACTAAATTTTTTGCGAACTCACGTGAAGAATAAAAAATAGAAAACTGGTGAGAAGAACCGTACGTCCCATAATCAAGGGTCTGGTCCTTAGTTTGGATACGGTGGGTGTCACCGTCACACCTCAGAATATTGGTGGCCTGGTGGCTCCTTCAGGTCTTACGGAAATAAAAATTTCTAGCGAAACATACTGACGAAGTGTACAAGGTGGTCGTGGCGGACTATCTTTCACTTCCATTTCGATTTAGATTCGCGTCGTCCTCTCTGTGTACTAACGATCCGAGAACGACCGACGACGACGAACGTCAGTCAGAGTAGGGCTCCGACTGAGAACCCACTGTCCCCTCGAATCGTACTCACTTTCCCCCCAAGTTTAGATAATTGTGTCTTTCTCTTAACTTTTACTTTCATTTTTGTTGAAAGATTGATATGTAAGGTTTAAAAGACTACAAGACAATTTCTTAGAGTTTATTTTGTCGAGACCGGGTTGTAGAGATAAAGTATACTTAAATTGAACTGAACATGAATGGTTCTTCCGGGTCGTCCAGTGCAAGACTGACACTTCAAGTCGTCTTCCTGTACGTACCCGCGTGGTCACGTGCCCACGTCTCGTCCGGGAAACGGACCCCAGACTCCGAAAGTTTCGTAAAAGAGACACACGACCCCCATGAACCGATAACAAGTTATTATCTTAAAAAAAATCTTTAACAGATCTGAATGCACAGAACATGTCTTCACATTTCACTTTCACTTTCAACGAGTCAACACAGGCTGAAAAACACTGGGACACCTGATATGTCACGTACATTAAGAGGTCCGGTCTTATGACCTCACCGATCGGAAAGGAAAGAGGTCCCCTAGAAGGGTTGAGTCCCTAGTTTGGGTCCAGAAGACGTAACACCCACCTAAGAAATGGTCGACTCGGTGTTCCCTTCGGGTTCTTAAGACCTCACCCATCGGATAGAAAGAGGTCGTCTAGAAGGGTTGGGTCCTTAGTTTGGTCCCAGAGGACGTGAAGTCCGTCTAAGAAATGGTTGACTCGATAGTCCCTTCGGGTACATCTCTTCACATGGATTAGCGTTTTCGTGTCTATATTCTTTTTCAACCGAGGAGGTCTCAAGCACTTACGGACCACTCTAATGAATTGGAGTGGTGTGAATCTAAAGTCAAAGGGTAGTCAGTCTGAAGGTTCCAAGTCCCCAAAAAAACGAATACCTTTTATTTTCAACGGATACGACTCTTTACCTCGTAAAGTTCTTCCTGCAGTTCACAGAGGAACTTTTGTACAGAACTACTTTACATTTACTACTACCTTTACGTAGTCTGGGGTACCTAATTAGTTTAGTAATTGTATAGTTAGTAATTGTTCACCTAAATTATTCTTTTAATTTACCCTGACGAGGACGTGTATCTAGTATATAAGTATGTACTACGACGGAATTTAGACAGGACCTTGTTTCGTCTATATTTATTCGTTTGTATTTAATTATTATTTTATTGTTATTAGAACAAAGAACAACTTCAAAGTCTAAAATTTCATTTCTTTTCTCCACGGGTCCTTTTCTATGAAGAGAAACAATTTACGTGGTCGAGAGTTGTGTCGGTCTCTCAACGAGTGTAGACTCCGTACCGACGTTAACAGCAAGAACATTCCGAGTGAGAACGTGTTAACGGAAGAATCGTAGTACCTTTACTTTAGATCCTCCTTCCTTCGGGGAAGATGTTTTTTATTTGACTCTTAAGTAGAAGGTGGACGTCCTCTTCTTTTAGTTTCTTACATAACGAAATGGAAACGGAAAAGTAGTTAAATTCTTCTGACATCTGTCTGTTCTTTAGGTTTGTACGTTTCCCCACTCGATTAGTTTTTCTCTAGTCTTCGTCATCTTTGAGGTGTGCCCCTACCCCCGCACACATCGCCCCTCGTACCCCGTCTTCTTGTCCCTACGAGATTTCTCTGGTAAAAAATCCTTCGTCGATTTCCTCTCTCGTAAAGGTATTTCCTCTTTTGATCAGAGGTCCAGTACGTGAGGGACGAAAACCCTAATCCTCTCTTTAGATAGGCAGACCGGTTGCCACGACAGTTAGGATAAATGAAAACACGACCCGTACCCCCCAGCCCCTCCTCTCTCCCGCTTCGTGGAGGGGACAGACTACGACAACCTATGATTTCCCAGTCGAACAAACGTTTACTCGTCACGACCCTTCTGATTTTTGAGTACCACCACCACCAAGAGAATAGTCGTTTTGACAGTACAGACATATAAAAATAACATAAAGTCACTGGGCGGAACGAATCGGGGAAATGTTAGAACAAGATACCGACCCAATGGGTTTTCTCTTCTACCGGGTAAAAGAGACTTAGACTTTGAACGGTGAGGCACAACGTTGGGAGCAGTCTTTTACATAAGTTCGGAACAGGATCCGTACACTCTGTTCTCCAGTCCCCTTGTCCGAGTCCGTTGACGAGTCTGTCCGTCCATTCGCCATCCACAGGAGACCGTCCCCACGGGCAGTACATGTCCCAGGTTCACGGGACACACCTCGACGGATCATCACCCACGATGACTGAAGTATCGAACGGGTTCTTTTGTGAAGACACCCCTCCGCAGGTAGTCGACACTGTCGAAGGTCAAACTTAGGAAACGGTCCGGACTATTTCTCAGACGATGTCCGTCACCTCAAGATCCCAACTTATACTAAATGTGTCACCCGAGGGAGAGAGGGGGTGGGTGGAAGGAAGTTTTCTTTTTATTTTTCCTAAGCATGAGTCTTCCCCCAAGGTTAGTCGACTTCAATCTTATTGTACATCGGATTCATAAGTCCTGATCCCCGGTCCGACCAGTCTTTTACACGGACAAGTCCAGTGTTTGTGGGGTACTTTCCGTTTCAGTGTTTAATTAAGAGTCCAGTATGAGGTTAGAGGACGTGAGCACACGACCAACCATGTGGACCGTGAAGACGAGTAACCAGAATTTATTAGCCGGTTTCTGTGGAAAAAGTACACCGTGAGGCCCACCAGTGTAACGAGAGGACCCCAACCGTCCCCTCTCCTTTTAGTCTCCGTTAAGGACATACTGACCTCGTGTACGACAAACTTCGACCCACTCCTTCCCCGAACCCCCACATGAGTCGGAGAATCTTCCTTGAAGAATCTTTCTTATTGAGAGGTCGTCGTGGTACCTTCAAGAAACAATTCTTTAGAGAGTAAGTGTGTCTGACTACCGGTGGTCTACGGTAACCTTTTAACCTTAGTCTACCACCCGTACCAGTTTTTCCTGGCTCGACCTTTCACACTTAAGAGTAGGGTCAAAGAGGTAAATACTCAGTACTTTGAAACCAGTTTAACAGAGTGGAGAGTTTGGGAACTAAAAGAACAACAATATACTGAAACGATTGAGGTAGTAACACCAACCCAGGTCTTTCTCTCATTAATTCGAACCTAGTCTCAATACTTTCCGAGACACTTTGACAGAACCCGTTCGAGTGGTCGTGAAGTGTGTACATGTCACTAAGGAAAGACCGACTAAGGTCTACATTTCAACCTACGGTACCTTTTCACCTCTTTAGAAATGAACACTCAAGGATCATAGGAGAACTTAGGTTACCTTCTTGTAGTCCGGTTGACATTTAGATATATGGAGTATATCACGTTAAAAAATTTCCGATCTTATTTTTAAAATGAATGAGGTCTTGAACTACCTTTCTTTTACTTCTGAAGTCCTTGTAACTTGTGAATTGGACAGTAAAAGGACTCGATCCCTTTATAATTTTTTTTTGGGTGTTTTAGTCTACGTAATAAGACAACAGGTCACAGATATGTATTAATTTGTAGAGAAAATGGTATGTTCTATTAAAGTTCAAGTCATCCTTATTTATAGTGACGTGAACTTTTACACGATTTAACTACAAAATTATTTGACTTAAAATGGGACGGATCAAGAACGTTTTAATCCGTAATATATTTGTATACGAAAGGTCCCTTTCGTCAGTAAACGAAACGAAAGTAGACCTGAACTTATGTCAGAGAAAGGGATCGTTTCTCTCTTTTTTTTTTCTGACCGGATATAAATCGTGCCGAACTACTGGGACCCCGGTCGACCGTCGTATCTTTCTTTTTCTAACCCCACAACCCTTACCTCCATCGAAGTTCTGACGTTGAGAATCCTTTCCTGGGATCCCCGACGGGGCGAAAACCTCCAGATACCCGATGTATACAAAAAGAAAGAACTCAAACAGAAATCTTAAAGACTCACAGAAGACTTCATTGAAATTGAAAAGAGAAAGAAGAAAAAAAATTTCGTCAATTAAGGTGAGTCGTGTAAAAGTGAAACTAAAGTTTAGTTTATAAAGAGATAAGTATTAAAAACAAATAAGTCTTCTTAAAATTCAAAATTATTGGACACCCAGGTCATCACTAACAGGAGGTCTTGGATTACGAATCTGTTCCCATTAGGACTTTTTGGTTATTATCTCAATTTAAAAGTAGGGACGTCAGTACAATACGCGACACTGGGAAAGGTTCGTACCACTTAGGAAAAAGGTTCATTGTTAAGAAGAACTGAAAGTGTTAACGTACAGATCTAATTTTGACCTTTGTATAGACTTTCTTCAACAATTGGTTATCTTTTCATAACGAGTTGTTTTCAAGACAAATGTTACACCTTAGTGTAACGACAGTAACAACCTTTCCCTGACATCGGAAACAAAAGTACTTTACGTGGTCCATCCAGGGGCTCCGTCCGAAGGTCGGTCCTCTCCTTCGCAGACTCTCCTCTCTTGTCTTCACCAAAGACTCTTGACTTGCGACAAATGAACTTGCTGGACGAAAGATCCTTGGGGAGGCAGGTCGACCACGCAGGGTCCCTCACTTGTCGAACACACACACATACGTGTACGCACAAATATATACGTCTGGAACCGCACGTACGTACACATTCGCACGTGTACACCCACGGCCACACACATGAAGCTCCTAAACGGACGCACTTATACACACATTCACACGCGTACGTAGCCACAAACGTAGACACAGTACCACGATACACTTGTCTTCGTCCCTCCTTTCGAGAGAAAGACGAACAGAAACTAAGTCTCAGTGAAGAAACCGACGTTTCAATTGTAGACCACACTACGAATAAGATTTCAAATTGAGTCCAGGTGTAAGTGTCTTAATCTCCCTACTGTCCTTCTTTTTTCTAATTGTCCAAACCATCTTCCATTCAACAATACTGATATAAGACATTTGCACTTTGAAAGGATGACTTTGTTAAGACTTAATCAACGCCCAAAGGGTCCACCGTGATCCCCATTTCTTGGACAGACGTTACGTCCTCGGTATTCTCTACACCCAAGCTAGGGACCCAGTCCTTCTAGGACACCTCTTCCCGTACCGTTGGGTGAGGTCAGAAGAACGGACCTCTGAAGACCCCTGTCTCTTCGGACCACCCGATGTCAGGTGCCCTTACGTCTTTCAGTCTGTACTGACTCGCTGAAGCACGTGTGTGTGGGGGGGTCGTTCGTGTAATATGTCAGAATTCCCTTTTCCAAGTACTTCTTAGAAAAGTCCCCACTCTCTACGAGATACTCATCGACCATAACTAATCGTTTGCCACCGGACCTCCCAACCCCCGACATGTACCGGCACGCTCGTGTCAAGGACGACTCTCTACTTCTTGTCAAGAAGGACTCTCCCACCGACCACGATCCGATGTCGTGCCACAACCCCCTCTAACGTGTCGAGCCCCGAATCTCGGACCCAAAATGAAGTCCCGCAACCCTAACCTTGGGGATCGAGGTAGAAAATGAACGTCATCCTGAACCCTGTTCAATGATTGGAAGGACTTGGAGCTGACGAAGTAGAGATCTCACCTCTATTACCATGTAAGAGAGTCACCCTGAAGGGTCTTTAGTTTACTCTTCGTAGTCCGAAGTACTCTACAGAAGAGACAAGTGAATCCTTAAGATAGGGCTCCACTCACCAAAATGTTCTTTAATCACAGTTCTTGATCCAAGGGAATCTAGTTGATCAATAGTGAGGGAGTATCCAGGTCAATCCTTTACCTCCTTCTTTCTAGTTACTTCTTGGTGAAGCCGGGACCACGGTTGACACGACACAAAACTCTTCAAGACAAAGACCACTTGGGGTAAGTAAGTTACCATCAATTCATTCCCCCCCAGTCCTCTCTTTCCCGTGACACCAAGGTCCCAGTCCTTTAGCGTGACGACTAATAAGATGAGAACTAATAATTAGAAAGGTCTAAAGATAGGAGTCTTGTCACGGAAACTGTCTCCTGTCGGAAGGATATCTCATGTCCAATGTTCACTTGAGAAACGACATCGGACGGAACCAAATTTAGAACCGACATTCTCAAAGGTCGAATAAATATCACAACAACGACAATCAATGATTCAGCATACACTGAGAAATCGTTGGGGTACCCGATATCGGGTGGTCCCAGGAGACAGGTACCGTAAAGGGTCCGTTCTTATGACCTCACCCAACGGTAAGGGAAGAAGTCCCTAGAAGGATTGGGTCCCTAACTTGGACCCGGAGGATATAACAGTCCATCTAAGAAGTGGTGATTCGGTGGTCACAATCGGTCAGTCAACACATCGGACGGTCCGAGGAGACAGGTACCCTAAAAGGTCCGTTCTTATGACTTCACTCAACAGTAAAGGAAGAGGTCCCCTAAAAGGGTTGGGTCCCTAACTTAGACCCAGAGGACGCAACGTTCGTCTAAGAAATGGTGGACCTTCGGGGAATAAATATCACTGGAATGGTTTAACGAAACAGAGAGACCCGGACAAAGGAGTAGAAATTTACATATCCTTAGTATGAATGAAACATACCAACAACACTCCTAATTCACTTAAACATATACATCTGACTGACCGAGTAGTCAAGTCAAGTCAAGTCAGTGAGTCAGCACAGACTGAGAAACACTGGGGTACTTAGCGTCGTGTGGTCCGGAGGGACAGGTAGTGGTTGAGGGTCTCAAGTGAGTCTGAGTACAGGTAGTCAGCCACTACGGTAGGTCGGTAGAGTAGGAGGCAGTAGGGGAAGAGGAGGACGGGGTTTACGGAGGGTCGTAGTCTCAGAAAAGGTTACTCAGTTGAGAAGCGTACTCCACCGGTTTCATGACCTCAAAGTCGAAATCGTAGTAAGGAAGGTTTCTTTAGGGTCCCGACTAAAGGAAGTCTTACCTGACCAACCTAGAGGAACGTCAGGTTCCCTGAGAGTTCTCAGAAGAGGTTGTGGTGTCAAGTTTTTG
The DNA here is from genome assembly GCA_006410555.1 of Capra ibex. Classification (NCBI taxonomy): domain Eukaryota; kingdom Metazoa; phylum Chordata; class Mammalia; order Artiodactyla; family Bovidae; genus Capra; species Capra ibex. The sequence goes on from SJYO01028879.1 coordinate 1,375,936, forward strand.
TAGTTAAGAAACCGTGAGTCGAAAGAAGTGTCAGGTTGAGAGTGTAAGTATGTACTGGTGACCTTTTTGGTATCGGAACTGATCTACCTGGAAACAACCGTTTCATTACAAAAGACGAAAACTTATACGATAGATCCAACCAGTATTGAAAGGAAGGTTCCTCATGCGTAGAAAATTAAAGTACCGACGTCAGTGGTAGACGTCACTAAAACCTCGGGGGGGTTTATTTTAGACTGTGATAAAGGTGACAAAGGGGTAGATTAAGGGTACTTCACTACCCTGGTCTACGGTACTAGAAGCAAAAGACTTACAACTCGAAATTCGGTTGAAAAAGTGAGAGGAGAAAGTGAAGGTGGTTCTCCGAAAGCTCAAGGAGAAGTGAAAGACGGTATTCCCACCACAGTAGACTTATAGACTCCAATGACAACTTACCAAGATACTTCTGGATGTTCTGGAAAATCTTGATTGTGGGTTTTTTCTACAGGAAAAGTAATATCCTCTGACTTTACGTTTTCATCATTCAGTTCTTTGTGGATCTCATTGTCCGTTTAAACCGGAACCTTATGCCTTACTTCGTCCTGTTTCCGATCATGTCAAAACGATTCTCTTACGTGACCAGTATCGTTTGTGGGAGAAGGTTGTTGTGTTCTCTTCTGAGATGTGTACCTGTAGTGGTCTACCAGTTGTGACTTTAGTCTAACTAATATAAGAAACGTCGGTTTCTACCTCTTCGAGATATGTTAGTCGTTTTGGTTCTAACCCCGACTGACACCGAGTCTAGTACTTGAGGAAAACGGTTTAAGTCTGAATTTAACTTCTTTCATCCCTTTTGGTGATCTGGTAAGTCCATACTGGATTTAGTTTAGGGAATACTAATATGTCACCTTCACTCTTTATCTAAATTCCCGGATCTAGACTATCTATCTCACGGACTACTTGATCCCTGACTCCAAGCACTGTAACATGTCCTCTGTCCCTAGTTCTGGTAGGGGTACCTTTTCTTTACGTTTTTTCGTTTTACCGACAGAGCCCTCCGGAATGTTTATCGACACTTTTCTTCTCTTCACTTTTCGTTTTCTCTTTCCCTTTCTATGTTCGTAGACTTACGTCTCAAGGTCTCTTATCGTTCTTCTCTATTCTTTCGGAAGAAGTCGTTAGTTACATTTCTTTATCTCCTTTTGTTGTCTTACCCTTTCTGATCTCTAGAGAAGTTCTTTTAATCTCTATAGTTCCCTTGTAAAGTACGTTTCTACCCGAGCTATTTCCTGTCTTTACCATACCTGGATTGTCTTCGTCTTCCATAATTCTTCTCCACCGTTCTTATGTGCCTTCTTGACATGTTTTTTCTAGAAATACTGGGCCTATTATTACTACCATACTAGTGAGTGGATCTCGGTCTGTAGGACCTTACACTTCAGTTCACCCGGAATCTTTCGTAATGATGCTTGTTTCAATCACCTCCACTACCTTAAGGTCACCTCGATAAAGTTTACGACTTTCTACTACGACACTTTCACGACGTGAGTTATACGGTCGTTTAAACCTTTTTTAAACCTTTTGAGTCGTCACCGGTGTCCTGACCTTTTCCAGTCAAAAGTCAGGTTAGGGTTTCTTTCCGTTACGGTTTCTTACAAGTTTGATAGCGTGTTAACATGAGTAGAGTGTACGATCATTTCATTACGAGTTTTAAGAGGTTCGGTCCGAAGTCGTTATACACTTGGTACTTGAAGGTCTACAAGTTCGACCAAAATCTTTTTCGTCTCCTTGGTCTCTAGTTTAACGGTTGTAGGTGACATAGTACCTTTTTCGTTTTCTCAAGGACTTTTTGTAGATAAAGACGAAATAACTGATACGGTTTCGGGAACTGACACACCTAGTGTTATTGGACACCTTTTAAGACTTTCTCTACCCTTATGGTCTGGTGGACTGGACGGAGAACTCTTTAGACAGACGTCCAGTCCTTCGTTGTCAATCTTGACCTGTACCTTGTTGTCTGACCAAGGTTTATCCTTTTCCTCATACAGTTCCGACATATAACAGTGGCACGAATAAATTGAAGATACGTCTCATATAGTACTCTTTGAGACCTGACCTTCTTCGTCTTCGACCTTAGTTCTAACGACCCTCTTTATAGTTATTGGAGTCTATACGTCTACTGACCGAGTATAGTCAATTATTTATAACCGAAACTAAAAATAATCTACTACCAATAATAGTATCTTTTAACGGACTACGACATAAGACCCGTATAGGAAGCAGACGATTTATGTGAACTCTTCTGTGTCTTAACACCCCAGACCCTCGGTAAAACCCCAGTACTTAGGGTGTCAAGATCTTGGTTTCATGAGTCAATAGGTTCGATTCTTGGAACTGCCATTACGGAACTGGGTTCACTTATCCTTTTTTTTAGTATTTTTTTATAATTAAATATAAGAGGACACAGGAGTCATCCCTTTCTTTTTGAAAAATAAAGATAATGAAAAACGAAAGGTTAGTCAGGAGTAGAGTCAGTTGTATAGTCAGTACTTAGAATGACGGTTACTTTACTTCTTGTATAAAAGGAAAATATCAATTTGATATACCAAATCAACGATTTTGACGTACGAAATCTCAATTATCGTAGACTCAAACTAAACTCCGTTTAATGAACTTGAGAGACTCTCAGGTAAAGGAGTAGAAATTTTACCCCCATTACTACCACGGACCCAATTACTACGAAAGGACTCCTAATATACCATTTTACGTGTATTTTGTGAGTCTTGTCCTGGACCTTACATGAATAGTATGTCTTTCATAATTAAAGAAGTCACAAAGGTTTATAACGGTTTCCCCCGAAACACTATTTCTTTGGGTAGTGTCACTCCAACATTCTTGGGACGACCGAGGTCTCGGGAGTAGAGATTTTGTGTTTGTGTCCTCCACAAAGTTGTCTCCAACGTCTTAGGTTTTTCCGTCCTCGTCTTGACCAATGGAGTAAACGTCCCGGACCATGTTTTACTTTTAAGTCTCGAAGGACAAGTTCTTCATCACCCTTAAGATTCTATCGTCGGTGTTCCGTCCTTGGTGCACACCTCAGGACGGCTCGGGTCCTGGAACCCGTCGACAAGTCCAGTGTCCGGGACGTCGTCGGGACCGTCCCTCATTCCCCCACACGAACTCCTCCCCCGAGACGGGATCTCTTTCCACAACCAAAATCTCTTGTCCTCGGTTCAGTCATGAGACCGTAGGGTCCGACCCTGTCGTAAGATATTTCGACGAAGGATCCTCCACACGGGGGGTGAGGCTCTTCCCCTCCGTTCGATCACCGACGTGTAAGCGAATCGAGACACCAACGGTATCGTCCTGGTTGTAAAGTCCCGGTGCACAAATTCTATGGTAAAAGTCCGACAAAGGTCGTGGCACACGAAATGAATCCCAATTAGGGTCATATAATCTCCTCACCGTTCCTGTACACTTTCTGCGGAACCTTCCCGAGGAGCAGTGTCGGAACTGAGGATTATTTTGCCCGACAGGGGTGGTCGAGGACCGTGTCGAAGGGTGCTAGGTAGTCGGGTTCTTCCGTCTTCGTCCGCAGGGCGGTCGACGGATCGTGAGTGAAGTAAACGACACCGAATTCATGGTCGGGACGGAGGGTGAGCTCGAAGGTCCGGAACGTCGTCTAAGGACCGGACCCTAACTTCCCTCGTTCCCGAAACACCCTTTTACCCGACCCTCTTCGCCCCTCCCCGGCTCCCTTCTCTTCCTCCTACCCGTCTCGTTCAATAATTAGTTTCGCGTCGATTCTTTCAGGGGAACGGTTCTTGTGAGTGAGTGACGATTCGACGGTTTTCTCGGACACCTCCTCAACGGTAGACTTGAGCTTCGTTCGGAAGAGAGGACGTCGATCGATATCGTTAATTGTTATACGTCCAATATCAGGTCTCTCCTCTTACGTAACGCACCAGTCTTTAGGAAAGTTTATGATCACGAACTACCACTTATCAAATAAACACATTGTACTCTCCACCCACAAGGAACGAGGTTTTGCACCCCAAAAGGAAGGGGGTAGAATAGAGTTCTCGACGTGGTTATTTCTTTATTGGGGTACGGAGGAGTACAGCGAAACTGTAAACTTTACTTAACTGTTCTGGGCCATGCTAAGTAGAGAAGAGGTTAGGAAACACCGTTGTAGGTTTCCTAAATAGACCCGTCGACTCAGACACGCACCACACACGATTAGGTCCAAATGCCCTTAAACTTTAGGCCCACACTCTCGGACTCAAAGACATGGAACCTTTAAAAAGATGGTTCAAGATACGTCAGATACATCGTGTCTTAACCCCTTTGTACAGACACATTTACTGCGGACGGTACTTTATCTGTCGAACCGGAGGCACACCCTTCCTGTCGTCCGAAATCACTTGTTCGTCACCTACCTACACGAATGGAGAAAAGGTGGTAACATTAAAACAGAGATTTCTTATAGGTCCCCGAAAATTTCTTAACAGTGAGGACGGCTCTTCTCCGTCCACTTGTAAAGACTCCGAAAACTGAAACGTTCAAGACCAAACAAAGAGACAAGTAAAAAAATTCCTTAATCAGAGAACGTCTTATAAAATTCTCTCAAAACGAAGTTTCCAAGAACGAGGGAATTGTGTCTTTACATACCGACTATATCTAATATATTTTGGGAATCTTGAAAAGACGTATTTCTACGAGCTCTGGTATCGTTTATCCTACTTGGGTCCCTTCTAAACGAGAATTTAGTACGATACTGACTTTCGATAAATTATTTGAGGGGTTACTTTCTAATGACTCTTTTTAGGAAACCCAACCAAACTTGTATGTTTTTAATTTATATTGAATATGAATGTAATACTTATTAAAAAATTTCACTCTCTGATTCAGTCTTGTCGGTCAATATAGACAATTTTATGTTTACCACTATACTATACAAAAGTCTAGGTAACAAATAGTATTCCTCGACTCACTTAACTCTTCTTGAAAATTAAGTCGAGACGACGGGTCTTCCTACCATTTCAACTAGTTTGAGTAATTCTGGATCTGTCGTATAATATTTCGTCTCTGTAATGAAAATGTTGTTTTCAGGTAGATCAGTTCCGATACCAAAAAGGTCACCAGTACAAACCGACACTCTCAGCTTGATATTTCTTTTGACTCGTGGTTTCTTAACTACGAAAACTTGACACCACAACCTCTTCTGAGAACTCTAAGGGAACCTGACGTTCTTCTAGGTTGGTCAGGTAAGATTTCTAATCAGGACCCATAAATATCCTTCCTGACTACAACTTCGACTTTGAGGTCATGAAACCGGTGGACTCCGCTTCCCGACTGAGTAAACTTTTCTGGGACTACGACCCTTTCTAACTTCCGCCCTCCTCTTTCCCTGCTGTCCTACTCTACCAACCTACCGTAGTGGCTGAGTTACCTGTACCCACACCCAATCGAGGCCCTCAACCACTACCTGTCCCTCCGGACCACACGACACCAAGTACTCCAACGTTTCTCAACCTGTACTGACTCGTAGACTTGAATTGACTTGTCCTTTCTTCAACCCCCGGACCCCTCCGGGACCTCACCATCCGGTCCGGACTACATGGGGAACCCGTCAGTCGAGAGACTGGAGTCCCAACCAACCGGGGATCTTGACTAGAAAACGTCCCATTCGTCCTGTCTCTATCCGACTTCTCATAAAATACTACTCAAGCGATACTTACATAATAAAATCGTACATTACTACTCGTAAACCATTAAAGACCAGAAAAACACTGATATTTGTTACAATTTTACTTAATGGGACATACATATAGAAACGTGTTAAAAATCTAAATATTTAGGAATCTTCTCGGTTTAAGAGCAACTCAGTGACCCATACACATAAAGTATGACGGTCAAACGGAAGGTTTCTCTAACATGGCTAAATATATGGACGGTCTTAAAATACTCTTATGGATAATGAGGTGTGTGTACGGTTGCATCGTGCGATAAGTTGAAAAACTAGAACTAAGTAGACAACCCACTTTTACTGTAGAACCTAATCATAATTAAACGTAAACAAAAGAATCCTCATTTTAACCTATAGAAAAGATACCTACTTTTCCGGTAAGACAGTAATCAAAAAGACTTTTGAGTCAAGTGAGAGAAACAGATTCAAAAAGTAACGGCGAGAAAAAGAATAGTTAAAAACTTTCAAGAAATATACAATTCTTTTAATAGACAAACCGACAGTAGATATAACGTTTATGAAAGGGTCAACGAGTGAACAGGACAATAGGAGAAATACCATAATCAGAAAATAAAATGTTGCGTATTTAACTTGTAAAAAATACATACTTGTAAAAGTTACTATGACTTACACGATTAAAAAGTCTTACGACACACTAGTGACACCCTATTAAATATCCCTCTACGGTCCCTAGGTCCCGGACAGTCGTTGGAAACCACACGGAAAAGACGGGAATCGTTTAAAAGAAGTTATGTCACGAAAGATCTTTGTGGCTTTCTCCCGAAATCGTGAAGACGGTGAAGTCTGTTGTAGGGACCATAAGTCGACGGAATCCAACCCTGAGAAACCGACGTGAAATGTATGTCCTCTAGTTCCTTCACGAGAGTTACAAACACTCTCCCACTCCCGAAACCCCAACCCTGACAGGAAGTCTCTACATACCACCTTCCCCCAACATGGAGTGTATCTGGACAGTAACTTTCCCCCAGTGAACCTAGACGAATGTACGTCATTTCGGTTGGATGGATGTTGGGACCCAACATCACTTCCTTTTTACGGTAAAAAAACGTCCCGCAGTTCGTTCCTCAGGTCCATCGATCACCAATTTCCGGGTTTGAGGGACTTCCGAAAGTCCCTTTCCAAAAGTAACTATCCTACTCCCTGAAAGGACCACCAGGTCACCAATTCTGAGACACGAAGGTTACGTTCCGCGTACCCAAACTTGGGACCAACCCTTTGATTCTAGAGTGTACAGTACACCATACCGGTTCTTTTATATTTTATTTACTTTTCGTATCCTATTCCCTCACACCAACACCCCACGTCCTAGTCGAGTATATGTAAGAAGACTAACCAACCACCACTCCATTAAACCTCAGTCGTAACAGTTGGAGGTTAAGGGGTGAGCCCAGAGGCACCACCACCAGTCGTATGTCAATTGAAGAAGGTGAACCACCCTTAAAGTCATAGTCGTTTTGTCGAGTTTCCTGAACCGAGTCTTCTAATAGATACCGGGACCTCCTCTTTAAGTTCCAGGAACTGAAACACATTGTCGACATGATAATAATAAAACAGAACGAACTGACAAAAGGAAAGACGTAAAAGAGTGAAAAGACAAATTTACATGAGAAACCTTGAGTCCCTTTCGGATCCTCTAATTTTAAAAAGATGTCTGTTCTCCGTTCACCACTCCCCTAGACAAGACCCTTCCGAGATATCCCAGAATGAGTCAATGTTATCCCTCCCCTCCATGGGAACCTATGTCTACGAGGGAAACCGATTCTGTCAGGGTTCTCTCCCCGGTCCGAGACTCGATAGTCGGGTATTGGGAGAAACCTTTCCTTCGGGACCCTCCCTCTTCAGCACTGTGTGGGGTCAGGAATGAGACGTAAGATGAGACCGACAGGGAGAAAGGTAAGTTTAGGTCAGGATCCCAGGGAGGTCCAAATCACGAGACGTTCGAATGTAAGGGAAGGTAAAAACTCACAAAATTTATGGAAAAGTCAATGGTTCTCTTTCCCGGTTGTCGTCGTGTCAGTAACCGACCTCACTGGTAAAGGGGGGGAGGAAGGGATTCCGGAACTACTAAGAAAGCGTGAAACGTGGTTCTACACCTTTACGACATTTTTCGAGGGCACTAATGTTTATTTCATTTGGTCTGTGTCATTAATTTTTCTACTTATACCGACGTCAATCCCGACAAATCTTCTAAGACCGACTACACAAAGTCGTCACCTCCTTCCTCTCAACCTTAACGTAAATTAATCGAGCTCCAGGGTCCTCCGGAACCAGGACAGTACGGACAATGGGTGACTTGTGGTAGCGTGTCGACTCGACCTTCAAGGAACGACCAACCAAACTCTTCGTAACGTTTAGGAGAGTGTCCTCGGAAAAGTCTCGGGTGTTATCACGAGGATCGTTTTGTAGTGGTGTACAAGGATCATGGTAAAGGAAAGAACCCCGACGACCGAGAATGACCTTAGCCCAAAAGGACCACGAACGAAACCGACGACCGGTGGTCGACGAGGATACGGACTTTGTCCCTTCTGTCGACTTCTCTCCTCGCACCTCGTCTACGACGGCCCCGAGACGGGTGTATAGGAGTCGTCCGAGACGGGACGTCTGACGGTACCGGGTCGAGGTAGGAGTCTCAATTCCGGGGACCTTCGTCGAGAGTGAGTCCTTGACACCGACTTTTGGGGTAGGAACCACGGAGACCTCACCCCTCTGACACTTCGAACAACCTCAGACTGTCCGAGGTCTTCCTAACTCAGGAACACCGAGGACACTTTGGGACACATAATTGAGTGAGATAAGACCGAGGACGGAGACAGAGGAACGAAGTGAGAGGATGAGAGAATGACGACCCTAGCGAAGGGTCGAGTCGATGATCGTAAGTTTAGGAATAGACGGTCTTGGTCCGCTCGAAGTTCCACCATTTCAACGGTCCGCTTCCCAAGGTAGACCCTTTAGTCCGAGGTTTCACATACAGGACGGAAGAGGGAGTAGAACAGGTAGGTTTCCTTTTTGTCTGGTGGTCTGTTTTTGTTCGTTTACTCCTGTTCTCGCTGTTCTTTGAGCACCGGTGGACAATGCGACGGGTGTCTCCTGAGCAGGATTAACAGACTTGACCAGAAACGTGTACATAATCAAAAATATACCGACCGAAGGTCTTGACGAAAGGTCCGTCCTAAGGTCGGTAAGACGGAGGACTAAGAATTGAACGACAAATGCGTTAGAAGAACTAAGAACTGTAGTGTGGGTCGTGTAACAACCAGATTTGGGTGACCCTAGCCTCTTTTTCTCCCTCAGCACCCACTCCTCAGTCTGAATAAAGACCGGGGGGTCCTAAACCAAGACTACTTGGCGGAGAGTAAAACCTACTTATCAATAAAAGAGACATAAGAGTAGTCACCAGACGAGACTATTGCTACTTTTCCCCCTTCTTGTCCCGAACTCTCAAAATGTTGAGGACAACCTCAACGTCCCGTAAAAGGATAGACAGAGAAACTAACCTTTAAATTTAGTAGAGTGTAAAGTCCTTTAACCATCGGAGTACTCTACGTTTTAGACTGTCAAATACCGAGTTAGACATAGCACGACAGAAATTTCCTTTCCATCATTTTTAACTTTAATTCCTTTTGTTTATTTATGAGGTCAGGAGGAGACTACCACGTAAAATATTACTAGTGTAGACGACGTTTTCGCGGACTTTTTACCAAGACCTTCCGACGGCCGTGACGTCTTACCGAGTGGGGAACTGCACCTCGGCCCGGTCTCTACTACGTCCCATTACCCGATAAATGTGCTCTGAAATTGGAACGCTGTACCTACAGGGACCAGAAAAGAGGGAACAAGACGAAAACAACGTCAAAGAGACGTAGAAAGTTTCGTGCACTCTAAGGGTATGGAGGTGTGGGAACGAGACCCCAAGGGTACAGTGTCGAGTCCTTCCTTTACCTACTCTTGTCAGTCGTCCCGACCACACATACGTTGGGACTCTCCCACTTCCTCTTCAGTCCCTTTGTCTCGACTAGGAGATTGGGGAACAATGGGAACCGAAACCTAGAACCGAGAAACCGTCCAGTCCTCCTGTCTAACCTTTAAGTCCCAAATGGATGTAATAAATTTTACTATTTCTATTAGGTACAAGTCAAGTCAAGTCAGTGAGTCAGTACAGACTGAGAAACACTGGGGTACCTGACGTCGTGTGGTCAGAAGGAACAGGTAGTGGTTGAGGGCTTCGAACGAGTTTGAGTACAGGTAACTCAGTCACTACGGTAGGTTGTTAGAGTAGGAGATAGTAAGGGAAGTGGAGGACGGAAGTTAGAAAGTCTCGTAGTCCCAGAAAAGGTTACTCAGTAAACAAGTGTTTTCCACCGTTTTCATAACTTCAAAGTCGAAGTCGTAGTCAGAAAGGTTACTTACAAGTCCTGACTAAAGGAAATCCTACCTCACAAACCTAGAGGAGTGTCAGGTTCCCTGAGACTTCTCAGAAGACGTTGTGGCGTCAAGTTTTCGTAGTTAAGAAACCACGAGCCGAAAGAAAAATATCAGGTTGAGAGAGTAAGTACTGATGACCTTTTGGTATCGAAACTGATCTATCTAGAAACAACCGTTTCATTACAGAGACGAAAAGTCATACGACAGATCCAACTTGACACTTGAATGTCTATAAGTTCGACCTAAATCTTTTCCATTAGTACTCCTTCATAAATAAGCAATATTTAATTCCTAATTCAAATAATACACAGTCCGTGGTACGGATACACCTTTTAAAACAAATTACGATTGTTGGAAGTCTCCACCCACCAAAATACATAAATAACAAATAATAACGGTAAAATTTCTACTCCTTTTAACTCAAAATCTCTCATGTCCGCAACTAAGGGAAACCGTTGGTGGTTAGACAAAAGACCTCCTCCTTAGCCGTTGGGTGAGGTCATAAGAAAGGACCTCTTAGGGTAGCTGTGTCCTCGGACCTCCCGATGTTAGGTATCCCAGAGTTTCTCAGTCTGTGTTCACTCCACTGTCGTGGTGGTCCTTAACTATCACTTTAGTCGGGATAGAGTGGACGTCTCGGGGTTGACCATATTCTTGGTACAGGTGAGATCCCGGTGAAATGTGTTGGTTCCCCCTCTCACCTCCCCACTCAGGGGAGGAGGGGGAAAGACCCACACGGAAGAAGGTACGGGTAGAGAGTAGGGTAGGTGAGGGTAGGTGGATCGAACATCGGAGTAGGAAAGACGAGAAATTCTATATTTATCCGGTGTCACGACCAACCCTCCGAAGGGAGTCCCCGAGACGTAGAAGTGCACTGGAGTAGATTCTGGTTCCTCGAAGTCTCTGGTTCCGTTCCATAATCCGTTTGGACACACAGCTTCCCCTTTCTCCACCAACCTTCCGACCCCGAAACACAATCAAACCCAAGAAGACTTTCGGTCGAGACTCACTCGTCATTCAACCTCCACTTCCCCAGAGACCGACACCTGACCCCCTGTGTGTATCCTTTCCCATCCGTCGGTCATTCGAACAAATAGCTCGTCACTGGAGACTCTCGAGGACCTTGAAGTAGGGGTGACCCCTTTGAATACCTTCTTGTGTTCGGGGTCTCAATAGGACCATTTCCCTGTCCCTTCGAACTCGTAAATATAAGATGAGGGAACGAACAACCAACCAGCTCCTTTCGGACCAACCTCTTATAAGAGACGACAAAGACCGGACGACTTATCCGTCCTACGAAAGACATCAATCTCTTCCGGAGGTCTTTCTCTTCCCGCTCAACCGTACACCTTTACTCCGGTCTTTAATGATCGTTCCTTTCCTGTTCCTCTACCTCGTCCCGCCACCCTAGGACGGACTGGAAGATGTTCGAAGGAACCAGAAACTTTGGTCTCCAACACCTCAACCCTCAAAGTAGGACTGACCCGTAGACTGACTCTGAGTCCAAGTGGACGTACAAAGAGGAAAGATCCGCGTCTATCTACTTTCTTGGTTTTCACTATAATCTACGTTTGATCTCGTAACAAGTTACACACACATACACACACACACCTCCCCCCAACATATTACCAGAAGATTTACGGTCTCCTTTAGGACTTTTTAATATGGACCAAACACACCCAATCTATAAAAGAAATCGAAGGGAAAAGAAGAAACTAAATTTCTTCGAAACTAAATTTACGGTGTTCTAGGATAATAACGAAGATTTAGAGATTCATTATGTTAACTTTAACAGACGACGAGACACACGGTCATTGGTGAAGATCCATAACGTGACAAATTATGTATATAAATAAGTTCACTGATCTCATGTCCCAGTACCACACAATAAGAGATACTGATGAAATTTACCATCAATGTCGTACAAAAATAGGAGAGTAAGTTTACTAAGGTAACACTGCGTTTGCCCATCGGTCGTAAGACACGTGTCTCTTCAAACGTCGAAGATATACGTTAGGTTTACGAAAAAAAAAAGGAAATCTTTATTTTATTCATTAAGTAAGTAAATTGTCGACAAAGACCCTTCTTATCAAGAAACTGACTTAAACTTCGAAGGGAGTAGTCGATAAATTAAACACACACACACACATACACACACACACATTAAGTCTATCTATGGTTGGTAACAATAGTTACTTGTTTTTACGTGATCTTCTCTCATATAGACATGACCTACAGACACTCCTGAATCCCTCCTAATCAGGGAGGTCTTAGATAGAGGAGAATTTTTTAAATTTTTTTAATAACTTTATATGAACAATATATTATAACATACAATGTCTACAAGTTATATCACTGAGTGTTAAAAATTGCCAATAAGAGGTAAATCTCAATAATATTTTATAACCAATATAAAGGACACAACATGTTGTATAGGAACAACGACGAATAAGGGTCGGGGACCCCCACGGTGGATATTAAGGGTGGGGATATTACGGTGAAAGGGGAAGGGAGAGGGGTGTCCATTGGTGAGACAAGAGACACAGACACTCAGGCGGTAGAGGAAGAATAAAACACCCCTAAAGGAGTCACACATCGAAGGTTCCACCGAGTCACCATTTCTTAGACGGACGTTCTCTAGACGGACGGACCCAGTCCTTCTAGGGGACCTTTTCCTTTACCGTTGGGTGAGGTCATAAGAACGGACCCTTTAGGGTACCTGTCTCCTCGGACTGCCCCATACCAAATACCCCAGTGTCTTCTCAGGCTGTGCTGACTCGTTGATTGGTTGTCGTCGTTAGAAGAGAGTGCACACCCTCGGTCCCGTCAGTGTATTCAATCCACCGGTCGACCTTCGAGGTCTACTGAAGTACGGAACTCGGTCACTCCGGTCCTCTGTCGGGACCACGTACTGAAGGGACCCTCACCACCCCGTAAATCACCTCCGTCAGTATCGTCGTTGTAGGTGACGCCTACCACAAGACCGTCTAAGACACAAAGGACAAAGAACCGGAAGACCTCAAAGGAGATAAATAAGAAAATTTCTCATAAATAACTCTCGGATGAGACTCGGTCGATAAGAAAATCTACCATCTCTATGTCTTCACTTACTTCGTCTATGTCAGGGACCCTATCAAATCTTTTTATTGGTGTTTAAGGAGAGGGACGTAGATCCTGTTCCGTTACAACGTCCAGGAAGGTTGATTCTCTACCTTAGACAAAAAGACAACGACAATAAGTCATCGAGTCAGCTCAGGCTGAGAAACTCTGGGGTACCTGACGTCGTGTGGTCCGAAGGGACAGGTAACGGTCGAGGACCTAAAACGAGTTTAAACACAGGTAGCTCAACCACTACGGTAGGTTGGTAGAGTGGGAGACAGTAGGGGAAGAGGAGGACGGAAGTTAGAAAGGGTCGTAGGCCCAGAAAAGGTGACTCAGTCGAGAAGGGTAGTCCACCGGTTTCATGACATTGGAGTCTAAGTCGTAGACACGAAGGTCACTGGTATGTGCCAACTAAAAGAAATCCTACCGAGAACGTCTGGGAAAATTGATTCTCTACCTCAGACAAGAAGATGGGAAACTTAGACCTAACCGGTTACCGTGACAGTGTTTATACTGAGTAAGTGTTCATGTACTTTTCGTGAACACGTAACCTTGGGACTGGAAATGTACTTGTTCGGGTTCGATCCGTCGGTCTCCCATTCTCCAATGAACCTTTTCTTTGTTTTACCCGGTTGACTCTTGAACGGTCGGAAGACAACTGAACCAATTACTTACATGTACAAACTCATTCCAAGTCAGTTCTAGTTAATACTGACGAGGCCTACCCTTTTGGTGAGACGATTCGGGTCGGGTTTAATGGTTTGATATAATCCTCGATCTATGTACTAACGACAAGAATCGGTAATTCAAAACCCCACCAAATAATTGAGTCGTTCTCAGTCGACTATCGTAGAAACGGGAGTTCATACCTACCTCCTCGGACCATCCGACGTCAGGTACCCCAGCGATTCTCAGTCCGTACTGACTCGCTGAAGTGAAAGTGAAAGTACGTAACCTCTTCCTTTACCGTTGGGTGAGGTCGTAAGAACGGACCTCTTAGGTTCCTTGCCCCCTCGGATCACCCGACGGCAGATACCCCAGCGTGTCTCAGCCTGTACTGACTTCGCTGAATCGTCGTCGTCGTCGTCGTCGTCCCTCTCTATCAGATATTTTTATATATCGTATTAGCGTCGAACACTTTGACGATATTTTAAACATTTTCTCTCTCTTTCGTCCATCTTGTCAGCCCTTTCTCAGTAGACTCTTTTTATGAATTACTTCACTCCCTAACTTACGACACGTCTGAACCTCCTGGTAAAAAAGTCTCTCTCCCCTGTGATTCGCGATCACGACACCCACCCCTATACAAACCACGTAAGTCCCCTCGACTCTTCCGGTCTACACTCAGTTCTATTTCTCCTGTCCTTTACTTCATCCTCTCCGTCGGTCCGTTGTCTGAGTGACGTCTTCCACCTCGTTACATAAGTGCAAAAGTCTCACTTTCCGATACGGTTCTGTATGACCCACGGACACACCCGTGGATCCGACCCAGTCGAGTTTCCCTCCTTTACTGGTCCTCCGTTGTACTCGTCCAGTCCGTTCGACCCCCTCTTCACCGTAAACCTTATCGCCCCCTCCATTACTTTGTTAGTTCTCTTCTCATTATATTTTTATACTATCTGCTTATCCAAATTAAGATATGATAATCGAGAAACGAACAAGACATTTTTAGCAGTCAAAACACCTAAAAAAGGGGACCTTTGGCATTTTATGGTACGAGGGACGAGAAAAGACTGTACGGCAATGGAAGACCAGGGAGGAGAATGCATCACTATCCACGTATTATTTCCCACACCAAAAATTAAAATCGGCTTCGTATTTCATTAATCCTTCTATTTATACAATGTACTTTCCTAGATAGGAAAATCAGTAAGACTTTATTTGACTTTCCAAAAAAAAAAATTAGGTTCAATAACACGAGAAGATGGGACTCTCTAATATGACTCAAAAGACGCAACAAAAGTTCAATGTTTAATCTTTGTCATTGTTAATTAGGACATATGTGTTGTCACTCAAGTGTACGGTCTTCAAGTTAAGACGTACTAATTGGAGTAAGTAGGTTCTTGTGAAACTTGTGATTAGGTCAATGATATAAAAAAAAATTAACTTTATATCAACTAAATGTTACAACACAATCAAAGTCCATATACTGTTTCACTAAGTCAATATATATGTATATATAGGCAAAAAAAGTCTAAGAAAAGGGAATATCCAATAATGTTTTATAACTTACATCAAGGGACACCATATGTGATCGACGAACAACCAATGTATCATCACCCATATACAATTTAGGTCTGAGGATTAAATAGAGAGAAGGGTGGAAAGGAAACCATTGATATCCAAAAAAAAAGACAGACCCCCAAATAAAAGTAAAACATATATTCATGTAAACATAATAAAAAGAAATTCTAAGCTGTATAGTACATAAAAAAAAAGATATAAACCGAATGAAATGAACCATACTATTACAGACCTAAGTAAGTACAACGGTATTTCCCGTAATAAAGTAAGTAAGAATACCGACTCATTATAAGGAAACCCCCACACACACACATATATATATATATATATATATATATATAAATGAAGAAGAAATAAGTAAGTAGACAGGACCTATAAATCCAACGAAGGTAACATTTGACACTACGATACTTATAATCCCACGTACATAGAAAAGTTTAATACTAAATGAACCTTATATACGGGTCCTCACCCTAACGTTTACCGTTGGGTGAGGTCATAAGAACGGACCTCTTAGGACACCTGTCTCCCCGGACCACCCGACGACAGGTATCCCAGAGTATCTCAGTCTGTGCTGACTTCGCTGAATCGTACGTAAGTACCCAACCTCTTCCTTTACCGTTGGGTGAGGTCACAAGAACGGACCTCTTAGGACCCCTACTACCTCGGACCACCCGACAGCAGATATCCCAGCGTATCTCAGTCTGTACTGACTTCGTTGAATCGTCGTCGTACCATCGAAATAAAAATCGAAAAAACTCCTTGAAGACATGGTAAGAGGTTTTACCGACATGGTCAAATGTAAGGACGGTTGTCACATCCTCTTAAAGAAAAAGAGATGTGGGAGAGGTTATAAATAACAGACATCTGAAAACTACAACCGGAAAGACTGACCATACTCCACTTTCACTTTCACTTCAGTGAGTCAACACAGACTGAGAAACCCTGGGGTACCTGACATCGGATAGTCCGAGGAGACAGGTACCCTAAAAGGTCCGTCCTCACGACCTCACCTAACGGTAAAGGAAGAGGTCCCCTAGAAGGGTTGGGTCCTTAGCTTGTGTCCAGAGGACGTAACGTCCGTCTACGTAATGACAGACTCGGTAGTCCCTTCGTCCATACTCCATCTATGACATATCAAAATACTGTGTGTCCAAATATTTTCTTATAGGACCAGAAAATTATGTCGACTAGGTAGAACTGACAAAGGTCCACCATACTCTGTAAGTCGTGGTTCACCGGTCACTCCCGGCCCCCCACATGTTTTTCCAAGACTCTGTCGGACGGTCCCTAGTCTCGACTACTATACACAGGTCCGTACCACTGATCCGTCTTTCTAGACCTTAGTCAAGTCAAGTCAGCGAGTCAGTACAGGCTGAGAAACACTGGGGTACCTGACGTCGTGTGGTCCGAAGGGACAGGTAGTGGTTGAGGGCTTCGAACGAATTTCAGTACAGGTAATTCAGCTACTACGGTAGGTTGGTAGAGTAGGAGACAGTAGGGGAAGAGGACGGAAGTTAGAAAGGGTCGTAGTCCCTGAAAAGGTTACTCAGTCAACAAGTGTAGTCCACCTGTTTCATAACCTCAAAGTCGAAGTCGTAGTCAGGAAGGTTGCTTATGAATCCTGACTAAAGGAAATCCTACCTGACCAAACTAGAACGTCAGGTTCTCCGAGAGTTCACAGAAGAGGTTGTGGTGTCAAGTTTTCGTAGTAAAAAAACCACGAGTCGAAAGAAATATCAGGCTGAGAGTGTAGGTATGTACTGATGACGTTTTCGGTATCAAAACTGATCTACCTGGAAACGGCTGTTTCATTACAGAGAGATTATACGACAGATCCAACCAGTATCGAAAAGAAGGTTCTTCGTTCGTAGAATATTAAAGTACCGACGTCAATGGTACACGTCACTAAAACCTCGGATTCTTTTATTTCAGACAGTGACAAAGGTAACAAAGGGGTAGATAAACGATACTTCACTACCCTGGTCTACGGTACTAGAATCAAAAGACTTACACCTCAAAATTCGGTCGAAAAAGTGAGAGGAGAAAGTGAAAGTAGTTCTCCGAAAAATCAAGGAGAAGTGAAAGACGGTATAACCACCACAGTAGAGGTATAGACTCCAATAACTATAAAGAGGGCCCTTAAAACTAAGGTTGAACACGAAGTAGGTCGGACCGTAAAACGTACTACATGAAACGTATATTCAATTTATTCGTCCCACTATTATATGTCGGAACTATATGAGGAAAGGACTAAACCTTGGTCAGACAACAAAGTACAGGTCAAGATTGACAACGAAGAACTGGACGTATATCTAAAGAGTCCTCCGTCTACTTTACCAGACCATAAGAGTAGTGAAATTCTTAAAAGGTGTCAAACAACACTAGGTGTGTCAGTTTCCGAAACCGTATCAGTTATTTCGTCTTCATCTACAAAAGACCTTGAGAGAACGAAAAAGATACTAGGTTATCTAAAACCGTCAAACTAGAGACCAAGGAGACGGAAAAGATTTAGGTCGAACTTGTACACCTTAAAGTATCAAGTACATGACAACTTCGGACCGAACCCCTTAAAACTCGTAATGAAACGATCGTATACTCTACTCACGTTTACACACCATCAAACTTTTAAGAAACCGTAACGGAAAGAAACCCTAACCTTACTTTTGACTGAAAAAGGTCAAGACACCGGTGACGACTCAAAAGTTTACTTTCATACTCGGTACGGGATACCCCGGTGGGTTCTGCCCGCCCAGTACCACCTCTCCAGACTGTCTTACGCGAGGTGCCCTCTTCCGTTACCGTTTGGTGAAGTCATAAGAACGGAACTCTTGGGGCACCTGTCATACCTTTTCGTTTTTCTTTCCTGTGACTTTCTTCTCGAAGGGTCCAGTCATCCACGGGTCATACGATGACCTCTTCTTACCTCTTTATCGTAGTCTTTTTTACTTCTCTGTCTCGGTTTCGTTTTTGTTGTGGGTCAACAATTACACTGTCCACTACCTTCATTTCAAACTACGACGTTTTTTGTTATAACGTATCCTTGGACCTTACAATCCAGGTGCTTAGTTCCATTTAATCTTCATCAGTTTGTCTTCTACCGTTCTCACTTGCAACTGTAAAATCCTTAGTCACTTGATTTCACCTGACCTTACCCGTTTAAATTGAGTCTACTGGTAATATAGATGACGGACCCGTTCTTAGGGAATCTTCTTTACCTTATCGGTAATATCAGTTGTTTTCTCAGACTTTATGTCATGAACCCATGTCAGAGTTTTTTACTGTCTTACTAGAGCCAAGCAAAAAGTTTCGTTTGGTAAGTTATAGTGTCATTAGGTTCAGATACGGGGTTGGTCATTACGACTTCTTCGACTTCCACTTGTCACGATACTTCCGGACCTTATCAATAGACTTTAATTTACACTCCCGGTGGTCTAACCCCGAGGTAGCTTTTTGGTTTTACCACCTGGGTGTCACCCAACTTCCCATCAGTCTCCTCTTACCTCCAGTCATTTTTCCAGGAAGACAAGAAACGAACCACCAATCGGTCTATTCTAGATTTCTCCTTGACCACCCCGACCTTCCGTACTCCACACGAAAAGGTCCCTTGTTTTATACTTACACCCATAGTTACTCGGTCCCAAAGGAATGACGGACTCGTAACAAGGTCCTCTTCTCAATCACATCTTACCCCGTCTCTCGTAGGTCCGAATGTCAGGAGTTACCTCTCGTGTAAACCCTCTCAAGTTTGTCCGTTCTACCTGTGCGACACTGAGGTTCGGTCTACGTCATCCAGACCCCGGAACACGTACCGAAGTCGAACCTTTCGAAGACCCCTGTCGTGACAGGTCATCTTAAAAGAGGCTATAATCTTTATGAGATATAAAGAGGACAGGTAATCCCATTGGTGTACAACTATAACCTAGGAACTTTACACTGATTACATTGACTCCTCAATAATCAATAATCTCAAATCAAGTCAGTGAGTCAGCACAGGTTGAGAAACGTTGGGGTACTTAGTGTCATGCGGTCCGGAGGGACAGGTAGTGGTTGAGGGTCTTAAGTGAGTCTGAGTGCAGGTAGTTCAGTCACTACGGTAGGTCAGTAGAGTAGGAGCCAGCAAGGGAAGAGGAGGACAGGGGTTACAGAGGGTCGTAGTCTCAGAAAAGGTTACTCAGTTAAGAAGTGTATTCCACCGGTTTCATGACCTCAAAGTCGAAATCGTAGTAAGGAAGGTTACTTGTGAGTCCTGACTAGAGGAAATCCTACCTGACCAACCTAGAGGAACGTCAGGTTCCCTGAGAGTTCTCAGAAGAGGTTGTGGTATCAAGTTTTGGTAGTTAAGAAACCGTGAGTCGAAAGAAGTGTCAGGTTGAGAGTGTAGGTAAGTACTGGTGACCTTTTTGGTATCGGAATTGATCTACCTGGAAGCAACTGTTTCATTACAGAGACGAAAACTTATACGATAGATCCAACCAGTATTGAAAAGAAGGTTCCTCATTCGCAGAAAATTAAAGTACCGACGTTAGTGGTAGACGTCACTAAAACCTCGGGGGGTTTTATTTCAGACTGTGACAAAAGTGACAAAGGGGTAGATAAAGGGTACTTCACTACCCTGGTCTACGGTACTAGAAACAAAAGCCTTACAACTCAAAATTCGGTCGAAAAAGTGAGAGGAGAAAGTGAAATTAGTCCTCCGAGAAATCAAGGAGAAGAGAAAGACGGTACTCCCACCACAGTAGACGTATAGACTCCAATAACTATAAAGAGGACCGTTAGAACTAAGGTCGAACACGAAGAAGGTCGGGTCGTAAAGAGTACTACATGAGACGTATCTTCAATTTATTCGTCCCACTGTTATATGTCGGAACTACATGAGGAAAAGGATA
>SJYO01028879.1:1396356-1569512 GCA_006410555.1 Capra ibex
AGTGGTAGACGTCACTAAAACCTCGGGGGGTTTTATTTCAGACTGTGACAAAAGTGACAAAGGGGTAGATAAAGGGTACTTCACTACCCTGGTCTACGGTACTAGAAACAAAAGCCTTACAACTCAAAATTCGGTCGAAAAAGTGAGAGGAGAAAGTGAAATTAGTCCTCCGAGAAATCAAGGAGAAGAGAAAGACGGTATTCCCACCACAGTAGACGTATAGACTCCAATAACTATAAAGAGGACCGTTAGAACTAAGGTCGAACACGAAGAAGGTCGGGTCGTAAAGAGTACTACATGAGACGTATCTTCAATTTATTCGTCCCACTGTTATATGTCGGAACTACATGAGGAAAAGGATAAACCTTGGTTAGACAACAAGGTACAGGTCAAGATTGACAAAGAAGGACTGGACGAATGTCTAAAGAGTTCTCCGTCCAGTCCACCAGACCATAAGAGTAGTGAAAGTCTGAAAAGGTGTCAAATAACACTAGGTGTATCAGTTTCCGAAACCGTATCAGTTATTTCGTCTTTATCTACAAAAAGACCCTGAGAGAACGAAAAAACTACTAGGTCTTCTACAACCGTTAAACTAGATACGAAGGAGACGGAAAAGATTTTGGTCGAACTTGTAGACCTTCAAGTACCAAGTGTATAACGACTTCGGACCGAACCTCTTAAAACTCAACAAGTTAAGATTAATTAAATTTATTTTTTAACTCAATCTTATTGGGATACATCGATCAGTGATGGTTGGGAAAAACTGTAAGGTCTTGTAAATGGATGTCCCAGAGACGAAAAACAGACCACTACCCTTATAATACTCTCCAGTCTCCGGGGTACTTTCGTCCCTGAAGAAAACAAAACAAGACTCTGGATCTTGTTTCGAACTGTCTCGACGAATTATTTGTAAACAACTTATACAATTGATTGTTCTTTCTCTCTGTTGGTCAATCTGAATTGTGAGAATCTAGTTACAAGGAAAAAAGAAAAATGGTTCGGCGGTCGTAAGGACCAAGGGGAAAACCCCTATCGAGGGACCAAACTCTACTCGATACAGTTTTGAAGAGAAACCTCTGAAGGGGTCACCAGGTCACCAATTCTGAAACGGAAGATTACGTCCCCAACACCTAAGTTTGGGACCAGTCCCTCGACTCTAGGATGTACGGAACACCGGTTTTTTTTGGTATCTTCATTTTAACATTGTTTAAGTTATTTCTGAAACTTTTACCAGATGTACTTTTTTTCAGAATTTTCTTTTTTTATGAAGAAAAACTTTAGGGGAACGATTCCTGTCCCGGTTCTGTCTCAGAGAGAGGTCTGAGAAGTTTACTAAGAGAGTGAAGTGAGAACCAACAATATATAGAATTTTCCACATAACAAAAATACGTTTCAAGTATCTCGTATTATAACTTTTTGATTCGATTATGTAACTCTTAAGAGAGAAGAAGTCTCCTAGTTCTAGATCAAGAAATGATAGATTTTTGTCAGTGTTCTTGATGTTAAATAAATCTGTTGATACACGGTCCGTATCAAACATTTATCATAAAAATTAGACATATCATTAGGATGGTTATCCTTAAAGGTAGAGGCATGTTCTTTACTTCGACTCCGAGCCTCCATGAACTAAATCAACAAGTCCTAGTGTGTTTAAGGTTTACAGGGCGAAAAGTCACATGGTATGACTGAGTTTTGTGAGTTCGACGTAGGAAATTCTTCGGGCTCTCGTATGCTATATCATTTGTTTATTTCAAGTAACATTTAACGAAAAAAATTTAATTTATATAGTGGGTCTTCTTTTATTGGGTAATCGAATTGGTCGAGGAAGAACGACCTCGGGTTTTACTTAATACGTAGGGTATGTCTTTACTGTCGGTGGACTTCGTGTCCGGACGGGTCACCTCCTTCCACCATAAATCGGATCTACTACTTAACAGGGTGTATTCATTATTTAGACTCACTCGAAGTACTTCTTATTGATGACTCTTCTTTCTATTCTCAAAGGTGACCTTTCTACCTCTTCTCCCCCACCTATTAATAGTGCCACCCAAATAAATATAACGGTGAAACCCGAAAGTACCCTTTAGGATTTTCGGTACAGAGACCTCGACCTTTGAACCGTCCTTCTGTTTTCTTTTACAACAGGGAAAAGATAGGATCACCAATGATCGTACTGCCGGTACCCTCAGTAACAGAAAGGTCTTTACTGACTTGGGTCGTATACCATTAGTTTTCCCTTTTACTCGAATCGTAGCTCTGTTCTGTCGAGAGAATAGGAGTGAAAGACGGTCGAACGTCGTGGACGACCATTCACCAACTCTCGACCAACTTCCTCTCGTCCTTCACGAAACGGAGCAAAAGTAGTCTTGAATCTGTCGTCTCTGGTCACTCACAACATTTCAGTCTGAGGTTTACCGTAACAACCTCTCCTTGACTTCTACCAATTCTTTCTCCTCTGGAATTCCAGTGTCCAAGTCGAGAAGGAACACATACTTAATTTTTCGTAAGGTCTCCTCGTCCTACTCGACAGTTTTCTGGGGTACATCCAAAGGTCTTAGGTTCAGGAGGTTAGTCAAAACTTGTTGGGGTGAGAAAGTAATTAAAGTAAAGATAAAATGTAACCCCCATATCAACTAAATATTACAACACAATCAAAGTCCCCATATTCACTAACTCAATGTGTGTATGTATATATAGATAAGAAAAAGTCTAATAAAAGGGTATATCCAATAATGGGGTGAGAATTCTTGGTCAAAGTGGTGCTGAGACGAGGAATACCGGAGTAAGGGGAGTGGGGTCGGTATTAAGAAAGTACCAGAAATAAAAGGAGTTATGAAAGGACCTCCGTATTAATGGGTGCCTAAATTAAGTAAACTTTTTACGAACGGACGAGAAACAGTAGTAACGACGACAGAAGGATTAGCGACGATTGGAGATCGTGGATCACTAGAGTTAGTAGCTCTCTGCCGTTAACACACTATTCGGACGACTCTACCTAACCCTTATTTGAACACGGTCTCTTGGGATCCCCCGAAGACCTCCTCCTTCTCCTCGTTGTTCTTATCCACATCACAACCTCACCAGTCTCGTCAACAGATGCAAATGACAAGTGAATCATGCATGGTATAGACTATTTGTAAAAGACACGTAATAAAGAAATTAAAAGTATAATACGGATACTCTACCGATAACCATGACAACCGGAAAAGACTGATTCCGTGGAATTTGACTCTCTCGAATTGGCAAACAGTTTTCAGTCCGAGACAACTCTGAATGAGGTTCTAATCCAGAAAGGTACTGACATAAGTCCCTTAACACACGGTTATTATCTTTAAAAGAAAACATGAACTTCGAGGGGACTTTACACGCTAAGGGACGGGAAAGGGGGTCTAGAGATGTCTCAGGATGACTATGGACCCCGATCTCACTCCACAGGTCTAAGGTGCAAGGAAGGACCCAGACTCTCAGTGTGACACCCGACGGAGAGACATCCCCAGGAGACAAGGTAACAGGGGGACCGGGGTTCCTTCGTAGTACTTACTTACGTCCATCAAAGGTATCAGTCTCACTAGTCGACTGGTATAGACATTGACACGGAATTTCAGATGGTAATCGAAGTATGGTGTTCGATTTGAGAGGACAAAGATTTATGGGAGAAATTTTCCGGTCTTCAAGGGTCGAGTCTACGGTCGTCTCAAAACTTTCAAGTAAGTGACAAACCGTAAATTTCACGTGAAAGGATAGTTTCGGTACCATGTTTATCACCCATCTAAAGATATGACCGGGTGTTTAGGAAGTGAAGTCACATTTACATTGATGTCAGATTTTCTATAAAGTCACCTTTTACTTCCCTCAAAGATGAAAAAATCATGACATGTCCGTAAATATGGTAACGAAAACTACAGACAAATGGTAAATAAATAAACTTCATATTAACTAAATGTCACGAAGTCAATATATCGTTTCACTAAGTCAATATATACACACATATGTGTGTATATGTGTATATATGTGCTTGAAAAAGTCTAAGGAAAGGTAATATTCAATAATTTTCTACAACTTTTATCAAGGGACACGATATGTTATCCTACAACAATAAATAAAATATATATCCTCACTCATAGACAATTAGGTTTTAAGGGTGAAGTAGGGAGAGGTGAAAACCATTGGCATTAAACAAAAGACATAGACACTCAGATAAAGACAAAGTATTTATTCAAGTAAACATAGTATAAAAATCTAAGGTGTACATTCCTCGTAGTGCTATAAACAGAAACAGACTGAATGAAGTGAATCATACTAATAGAGATCCAGGAAGGGGTAACCACGTTTACCGTAATAAAACAAGAAAAATTACCGACTCACTATAAGATCACACACACACGCACACACACGCGCACGCGGTGGAAGAAATAGGTAAGTAGACAAGAACCTATTTATCCAACAGAGGTACAGAACCGAGAATATTTGTAGTGATGTCACTTGTGAGTCCCCGTACATAGGAAAGTTTGGTACTAAAAGAAAATTATATACGGATCCCCACGCTAACAACCTAGTACACCATCGAGACAAAAATCAAAGAACTCCTCGGAGGTCTCGATAAAAGGTATCACCGACGTGGGAGGTTGTTGTGTCATCTTCCCAATAGAAAAGAGGTATGGGATATACTCCCCTCAAAGTCACGGTCTACGGTGTGTGTGTAGGACCAGGAAAGTCATCGCCTCGACTCCAGACCTACGGACTAGAAGGTAATCTCATTGTTCTCCCTAAAGAATGGGTTGGTCCTATTATCCGTAGACACCGTGTCCCGGGACTTACGGGACCCCGAAGGTCGGAACCGTATCCGGGATTCGTCTTGGAGAACACCCAGTGACACGCACCTCGACACCCCTATAAGTCCCTCCGTCCCAGAACCCCTTTTTGTTGGAGTTCAGTCCGTCCCAGGTTGATGTATGAGACTGTTTTGTTATTTTAAGTCATTGTATAAGAAAACTGGGTCATCAGGGACGTCTTTAGATCGTAGTCTTTATTTTCATAGACATATATTCCCCTGTGTGTGTATGTCTATGAATGTTCACCACCGTGAGAAAAAATCGTCGTTTTAGTTCTATTGTCATATTCACAGGTAGTTGCCGGTCTATTTAATACTACGTACAAATTTTACCTTATAATACGTGGACAAATTTTAAGGTCAATCAAAACCTTCTTACCGGTACTCCATAACAATTTTCCCTTTTCGTTACATTTACTATACATATAAGATTAAGTTCAAAACAGTCTACCGTAGTCGTTGTTGGTTTTCCTTTGTCTCAGACGGGGGACAGACGTAGACACTATTCCCAACCAGAGTCTCACCTCTTTGTCCAACCCACTTGAGTATGATCCCCAGTGAGAGTAAGATAGTCCCTTCTTCCCCGAACCCCACCCTAATCGGTAAAGTAAAAGAAACACTAAAAACCCGAACAAAGTGAACAAAATCTTCGTGTACCACGTAAAGATTCATATTTCTACCTCTATTATCATCAAGAATCTTATCGTCTTCGAGGTTTGTATGGAGATTTTCGTCTCCTTCATCCTTACTTTACCCTCTTCCGTTCTGTAAAGACCCCTTATCGTCGAAGTAGGATACATAAGGATATACGTCTTTTTTTTTAGAATAAAACATGGATATCGAGGATCACGGTATGGACCTAGTCTATAAAAGTCCCACAACACTAGACCCCTCACTTCTAGTAAAGGTTGAAGACGGGGTGGACGGTGGGAGGAAGGTGGGGTTGTGTGTGTTTGTGTGTGTGCGTGTGTGTGTGACTTATCACCCTGTCCGTCCTCAGACTCTCGATATCTACCATAATAAAAATATAGATTCGATAACTCTTCTGTCCGTACCCCAGAATTCGACCCGGATTGAAAGACCATTTCCTCAGGTAATTCAGTAAACGTGGAATTGACTCTTGTTCGAGTACTCCTGTAAAAGAATAGTAGAACAGACACAAAACTGTCTCACTGGGTTCTTCACACGGTTTATCCCTGACTGATTATCAAGATAATCTAATAAATATAGAACAACTTGTTTGTAAAGAGCCGAGTCTCTCAGTAGACGGGTAACACTATAAAACTATAGTATTTATAGTAGTAGCGATTACACGGGACTCACGAGTACAAGGTCCGTGAGACATTTCCGAAATACAGGTAATAGAGTAAAACAGACGCATTATTGGGATACTCCATCCAAGATAATAATAGGAATAAAATGTCTTTCCCTTTGACTCGGTTCTAAGTTTTTGTGTACTAGAGACCGAAGCTTGGGTGTGAGGATTATTTGAACCCTCCAGTCAACAATGGTGTTGACAAATTAAAGTCTACCAAACCAAACTCTGGGATCTAGACACCAGTGTTCGACTCAGTTGTCGTACAGTATCAATAATTTTGTTGCCAGGGTGTGTCGAAATTACCTTCAGGTCCTAACTTTACATTAATTCATTGACCGGGTAGTCTGACAACGAGTCTTGTGTAGTCCTTGTCAAAAAGGGAACCTGTTATGTAAAAGTTTTACTCGAACGTGTTTGTTCTCACAAAGTCTCTTCGCACTGTTCCTTAAAAGTTCGATAAGAAACACTCCTGACTAAGATCGGGTCCGAGAGATGCCTCATAAAATGTGCGTAGGGTACAGAGGGGAAAAAGTAAGAGTATTCCAAAATTCTCGACACGTGAGTCAGAAAGTGTCTTCTTTTTTTAACCCGAGTCTCGTAATTTTTTAGAACGGGGTCCAGTATGTCGACTATTTGAACTCGATCCTAAAGTATGGTCCGAACAGGTTCTGGTCTCGGACCCTGTGGCGGAGATTCGACCCTGGGTCCTCTGACACCGGACGTTCGTAGTCATTTTCTTAAAGTCCTATTCGGGACTCTTTTTTACCCTGAAACCACTTTTGAAGTTCTTAATAGAAGCCCACGGACCTATTTATACAATGTTTCTATATAAAACAACCTGGGTGTCTCCACCAATGATAACAACAAAATAAAAGTTCCTCTTAAAATGTACCGCTAGAAATAAAGAATCAAAAGAATTTTAAACGTTCGGTATGATCCGATCGTACAGCCCGAAGATTCGACGTCTCATAGAAACGGTTACTTTCCTGTATCCAACCGGTCTAGGAATATCATAGGTCTTATGGAATGTCTTAGAGGATAAAAACCAAGGAAATTCAATAGGTGGACCGAGGCCCCCTCTCTTTCTCTTCCTTGTAAACACAAGACAGATCGAGGACTTTTGTCAATCGTCTTCCTCCGGTCAAGGAAAGATAGGTCGTTTTCAGGAAAGATAGGTCATCTCGAGTAACGTGTAAATTTGGTTCTGGAGTACTCCGTCACTCCAAGAGTAGACATCTTCCTTAGTTCACGTCAAACAGTCTAAGATACATTCCGATGCTATGACCTCATCTACTGAAGATAGCAAGGTATACAAGACTGAACATGAATCATCCAAAAAGTATAGATGGACATCCAAAGTTCAGGGTCGATCTTGTAAAAGAACTTCCCGATAAAAGATAATCCTTCCGTTATGGACAGTTTATCTCTTCTTTTAACCACGACACATACGTACAAGCGGTGGTTTGTCCGTAATAGAATTACTATTTTATAATCGATCTTTCTCGTCTACTGACATCAGTCTGTAAAATCAGTCCTAAAAGAAACGGGTGTTCATGGTCCTAAAACAAAAGACGGTCAATTAAACGGACATTCGATAACGTGCTAAGAACACCCACCTGTAAATATTTATTACAAACTTAAGGGTCCCCATTTCCCTGAAGAACTGTCTAGATTGGACTCTTACAATCTCTCCCCAAATCTCTTTTAAGAATAATTTACCAGGCAGATCAGTTCCGATACCAAAAAGATCATCAGTACATACCTACACTCTCAACCTGATGTTTCTTTCGACTCGCGGCTTCTTAGCTACGAAAACTTGACACCACAACCTCTTCTGAGAACTCTCAGGGAACCCGACGTTCCTCTAGGTTGGTCAGGTAAGACTTCCTTTAATCAGGACCCACAAGTAACCTTCCTGACTACAACTTCGACTTTGAGGTTATGAAACCGGTGGATTACGTTTCTCGACTGAGTAAACTTTTCTGGGATTACTACCTTTTCTAACTTCCACCCTCCTCTTTCCCTGCTGTCTCCTACTCTACCAACCTACCGTAGTGGCTGAGTTGCCTGTACCTAAACCCATTTGAGACCCTCAACCACTACCCGTCCCTCCGGACCACACGACGTCAGGTACCCCAGCGTTTCTCAGCCTGTGCTGACTCACTGACTTAACTTGACTTGACTTCGAATAGTTTATTCTTTCCGTTAGTATCTCTGTTAACGATCTTAAGGAACAAATATTTTGAAGTCATTTATTTACCATACTACTACCAAACTTTTAGAAATGTACATTATAGAAAATTAAATACATTGATTTAAATTTTACACTTCAACGGAAATGAATATCAATGTACCTACCAATATACACTGTTACACATCTGTCATATAGACACTATTATGATTACCAAAATTAGCAGGAAAAGCTTCGGAGTAGGGTGGTAACCGAAATTAAGTGTACTGTTAAAAGACGCCATAAAACAAGTCGGTCGTACGTACTGTAATGTCACAAGACAGGACACTATCTCACTAAACACAAGTGTGTTAAAGGGTGATTGATCCTACCCTTAACAAAACATTTTTACTTCACAGAAGAAGCAAAAGGGGGATATCGGGGATCGTCTCATAAAATTCGAACCATACAAAACAACTGATACATTTTAATGTTACTTTTACAATTAACGAGGGTTTAAATGGGTGACGTACATACTTTGTAGAAGATTTACCACGGTGCCAGGAATTGGACCCCACCCTCACCCTGTATTTACTCCCCTCCGTCCACACTCTTATTACACCCGTGTATCAGTCTACCGTCCAGTGCAAACCGGAGTCGCAACCCCTCTCGTTCACGTTGCCCCAAGGGAGACGAAGGAGACCGACGAACCGTGGGCCTCACGAAGGGGTGTACGAAGGGACATGTAAAGACCTAATGTGCATTCCAGGATATCCACTTAATCCAAGACGGTCAATCTGCGTGAAGACACTTTGCACCCTTTACCCTGACTCCGTAGAGAGACAAGGACAAAATGAACCGTTTAGTCCAACGTCCAACATCTCTCCGTCGACAACGTCCCCGGGTCCCGACCAACTACGTCATAACACAAGTACTTCTTGATCTTTACTACACTATACCGAATATACACCTTAGATATTTTTACCATGAGTACTCGAACGTGTGTTTTGTCGTCAATCCAGGTGTCTGTATCTTGTGTAGAATATCAATGACTTCCCCTCCCTCCTCTGTCCTATTTAATCTACAAACCTTATTGTCTATGTGTGATGATATATATTCTGTCCATTGGTTGTTCCCGGGTGACATATCGTATCTCTTGGTAGGAGTCATGTAACGTTATACTTTTTTCCACAACACACACACACATACACACACACACACACACACATACACACACACACACACACACACACATACATATGTCCCTGAAGGGATCACCAAGTCGTCACTTTATAGACGGACGTCAAAAAGGACGGACGGAGTCCTCTATGGTCTCTGTGTCCAAACTAGGGACCCAACCCGACCCTTCTAGGCGACCTTCTCCTTTACCGTTGGGTGAGGTCATAAGAACGGACCTTTTAGGGTACCTGGATCCTCGGACCGTCCGATGTCAGACACCCCAGTGTTTCTCAGTCTGTGCTGTCTTACGTACGTTATATTTTGACTTAGTAAAGTGATATGTGGACTTTGATTTTGTCGTAACATTTAGTTGATAAGAAATTAAATTTTCTAAAGTTACCCTTTAGTTCACTGAAATTTTACATTGTAAATACCATCTTATAAAATTGAAATACATTTTCAATCTACCATGTCTCTTTAGGGTATATAAGGTATGGGGTAGAGGAGATAATAATTATGGAATTTAACCATACCACGTACACAATTTTAATAACTTGATTATAACCATATAATAATAATTGTTTATAGGTATGACTGAGTTTAAAGGAACCAAAAGTGGAATATATAGAAACGATAGGTCCTAAGGGAAGTTCTATCGTGAAAAGTAAATCAGTAGTTCGGAAAAGAACTGACACTGTCACAAAATCTGAAAGGAACAAAACTACTGGGACTTTCAAAACTTCTATAACCAGTCTATAAAACATTTTCCGGGTATTTAAACTTAAATAAACTACAAAAGAATATTAATCTGTCTCCCCTCAATCGAAGTGGACGGACTCCCATCTCTTAGATGTATTAAATGCATCTTAAGGAGCTGGATTCTCTAAACAGAAAGAATGAGGTAAATAATGAAACAAGTCAGTATAAAATGATAGTCAGATCTGAGTCTCTATAAATAAAATATAAAACTTAATATCAAGTTATACGGTAATAAATAAAGCAATGAGTTTACTAAGGTCGTGACCGATACCCCTGGAGAAAGTCAACTGAGGATCAATATTGGGGTAGTAAGACCGAACAACAACAACAAAAATTGTGAAAGAATAAAAGACCACGAAATTCTACGAGGTCCGCATAGAACATATAAGGGATCTTAGTCGGTGACTACTTGACTAAAAATTTAAAAAAGAGAGAAAGGTAAATAAAAAATCTTTATTACCCGTCTTGTCTGTATCGTTCAGACATCCGATCTAGGTTCGATCTAGTCAAAACGACCGTCTATGGTAAAGGTCTGAGAACTCAGAATCCACAGGTAGAAGTGGAAGGGACGAGAGATGAGTCAAGATTCAGACTTAGATAAGAGTAAGAGAAGTAAGTATGATTTCCTCTTTACTGACTGGTACTAAGAAGATACAATTTTGTCCAATCATGTATAATTCTATTTAGTCAGTGAATCTCACGTACCATCTTCCAAGTCTCCTTTATGTCACTAGGACGTGTGTGGGAGAAGGTTTTTCGATTTCAGATGAACATGTGTTTTCAGATGTATGTCATTCTAAACATCATTTACATCATTTACGGTGTTAACCCGTTGCACGTACACACTTTAACTCTATCGTGTTCTCCCTGAGTTCTCCCTGACCGACCGCCGGGGACACCCCTCACTCTCTTGGGACCGTAGTAGATTTACCAAACTCCTGTTCAGTTAGGATACACTAAGAACGGGACGTCCCTTCTCCCGAGTCACAACCGTCTAGACTAAGAGTTATCTTTGGGTTTGTGGAGTCAATCGTGGTGATATTAAAGAACCAAGACATGTATTACGAGAATACCAAAGGTTTAAAACTCTAAGTCTATAGAAAATCCGGGGTAGACGACCCCTCCTACACCGACTGGATGAACGTTATCTTACCCCTTCAAAAACCTTCAGAACGGATATGGATCCCAGAACAATCCTCCGGGACCCAATCTGACACCGTCGTCGACGACGAACGATCACCTTCCAGGTGAACGTTACAAAACAGTAGTTCCTTTATAGCGGTAGTTCCTTTCGACTTCAGTGTCCTGAATTTGTCGTTGAACCGGTCGTCTACAAGACGACGGAAGGAAACGAAGGACGTCCAAAAAGTCTAAATGACTTTTGTAAGAGTCGGTAGTGTCGGACTGACCCCACGATACACTGAGTCCCGACGTTATTTTATTAACAGTAATGATTGACTCGGTCCGTGAATCCCTTATCAACCGAAGCATGTAAATCACTCATCCCAGAACCTCGTATCTCGGTCTGCGAGGGGACGTCTAGGTCACGGACCTTCAGTCGTGGAGGTGGGAGGCTCTGAACGTAAGACCCCGAGAAACGGTAGGTAGGGAAAACTCCGACTCGTTCTGGACACTTCAGAAAAGAGGGTTGTTTCTTTCGGCCCGACTCCGAGTCGACGACCCACTACCACGTGGGAGATCGGGGAGAATGGGTACGGGGGTTCCGGGTGACTCGTCGGTCAGACGTCCCCTAAGGGACCTTTGGTGGACGGGGCGACAAAGTCCTAATTACCTTAGTTCACTCCGTCGTTTTTATGGTACTGTCTTGGAATACGAAGGTTAGGAGAGCCTCAGTAAATCGATTTCTTTGGCAGTTGTTTTTGCTTCCTCTTCTTTTGTCGACCACCATATTAGGACGAAATAAGAAGTCTTCTTTCGTCTCCCCTCTTCCTCAGGACTAAAAGTGTAGAATCTCCTGAGCTAACCACCTTTGTAGTTCCCTTGACCGATACAAACACACACACACACACACACACACCAACATTGAGGTTAGACTAACACTTTACAATCTCGACCGAAAATCGACGTCGGGACGAAAGAGGTTCCAGTAGGAAACACTGGAGATGTCTTAAAATGAAGTCTGCTGAGTCAAAGTCCCTAAAGTATGGAGAAATAACATTTGGGTCGTCACTCTCCGTGTAGACTAAAGGAACTTTTCTCTTTGGTTCTGTGACTCATCTGAGTCGACTGACCACACCAACCCTCGATTCCCGTACCCGTCTCAGACTGTGCCCTCAAGGTAGGTGACCGTTTGTCGTGAGTGACAAAGAACTGTCTAAAGTTTAAAATGAGGACTCAGTACTCAAACAAACAAGTTTCAATATCTTAGTCCGTGAGTGCACATGGGAGTCATTACGTCCCCAAACGTCCTCCACTGTCGTTTACCCTTCTCAGTCTCTACGTTTACCGATTCCGTCTAATCGTCCACGAAGTGAAAGACAAACTCGAGAGATGGAGAGACGAAAGACCCCTAAGCTAAAGGGGGAGGACTGTCTCGTCTAACCGGGACCACCTCTCGGGTCTACGACCGACCTCGGAACAAACTCTCCCAGACAAACAGGACGACAGTGAATCGGGATCCGAATAAAATTTTTTATAAAGAGTTCGAACACAAGTCTCGATTTATCTAGACCTTACCACCTCTTAGGACCTCTTAACCCCCGACTTGGGTTCCACTTTACTAATGTTGCATTTTATTGTGAAAAATCTTTTGGAGGCTAAAATTCAGAACAAGACCTCAAACCCTTAATGTCTCGGTACCACTTGTCACCGACTCAGTACTACATCGTTCGGTCATATGTCGAAAAGGTCTTCTAACTTTCCTTTTCCTCTTCGCCCACCACTTCCTACTCTACAATGTGTCGCAGTGGCTGAGTCACCGGTACTTAAACTCGTTCGAGGCCCTCTATCACTTCCCGTCCCTTCGCATTGCACGACGTCGGGTACCCCAACCTTTCTCCGCCTGTCCTGACTCTCTGACCTTTACCGTCGTTGTTGGTTCATGCACAACAGTTTCAGAAGATGCAATTTCTTTTTAGTCTTCATTATAAATGGTTCTTAGTGAATATGGAAATTTACTGTCTTAGCCACACCGAATTATGGTTCACGAAATAAATCCAATTATTTTCACTTATAAATAGTTTACAAATAATATACGGTTCCTGACGTGACTCACTCGTGAAACGTATTTAATAACTCAAATTAGCAGTGTCAAGACACTTTCTTGTGCTAATAGGAATAGAACGTTTACCTATTTAAGTTCGTACTTCTCCTACGAATTGTCCTGGTGCTACCACGTCGACTACTCATCCGTCTCGACCCTGAGTTTGGGTTCCTAGGTCTCCGAGTCCCCGACTGGACGGTGGGTGACTAACCTCGTACGTATGGAGGAAAAGGTAACGACGTATGACGTGGGAAAGAGACCCGAGGTCGAGATGAAGAAAGACCTCAAAATCCAAAGGATGAACCGTTGCGAATCTCCACCCGTCGACCCCAGACTCGCACAGGGGAACCGTCGCTACTGAGAGTTCCATGGTGTATGGCCGTCGTACTGGAACCGACACGTGAACGACCCGATGACGTGGAAAAACAATGTTGTGCCAGGTGTGGGTTCTTGTCCTAATTAATATAAATTGTGTCTGATCTGTTCGGTTTCAAGTCTCTGTCACTCCTTTCTCAGAGAAGATGGTTAAATACACTTGCAACTTTTTCATGAATCCCTTTGATAAGAGAGTTTACTCCCTCCCACCACGTCGTTTGTTTCGGGTCCAGGGTATTTTGGCCGTTCACATTGAAAAAGGTACTCATAAGAAGGTACTAAAATTTACCACAATTCGGTCGGAGTGACAAGAGTTGAGAGGTCGCTCGTCGCTAAAAGAAAGGGAAATTTCTAAAAAGAAAAATGTTGGAAGGAAACATTTACGTTCAATCGAAAATCGTTGTTTACCCTTGTCTTAGGAAAGAACCATGAAAGAAATAATGAAAAAGTTTTATTCTGAAACCTTCAGACCACGAGATTAGAATACAACGATCATGTAATTAATCTAAGGAAGAGACGGCACTAAAACCAGTCCATGAGCAAACTTTTCTTCTGCCTCTTTCCTTGAGTGGACATTCCTTCTAAAGTCCAGGTAGTCATCCCTTTGCCGTCTTTGAAACCGTATAAATACGAGATATTCACGGTCGTATCAATAAGATTTTTACTATTCTATGTGTCACCCAAGATTGACGATTTCGTTTTAGTTTCATATTTCCGTATTTTCATAAAAAGTAAAGTAAATACATCGTTTGTCAGTGGTTCGTTACGATATAGAGAATGAACACTCCTCCGTATGTACTAACGTCTACTTATCTTGTTCCAGAACTCTAGAAAGTTCTCCGTAAAGTTCGGTATGGTTATGAGAGTCCTTCCGCTCTTGTCTTCGGTATTCCTTACTCGTCACTATTACCCTTAAACTCGGTAAAGACATACAGAGATTACACTTTTCTTTATACTCAGGTACCTAAAGGAGATATTAATTTTTAATTAGTATTGGGTCGTTAGGGTGACGACCCGTATGTGTGGCTCCTTTGGTCTTAACTTTCTCTGTGCACATGGGGTTACAAGTAGTGTCGTGACAAATATTATCGGTCCTGTACCTTCGTTGGATCTACAGGTAGTCGTCTGCTTCCCTATTCTTTCGACACCATGCATATGTGATACCTCATAATGAGTCGGTAATTTTTCTTATGCAAACTTAGTCAAGATTACTGCACCTACTTTGACCTCGACTAATATGTCTTACTTCATTCGGTCTTTCTTTTTGTGGTTATGTCATATGATTGTGTATATATACCTTAAATCTTTCTACCA
Organism: Capra ibex; assembly: GCA_006410555.1. Lineage (NCBI taxonomy): Eukaryota > Metazoa > Chordata > Mammalia > Artiodactyla > Bovidae > Capra > Capra ibex. The sequence continues at coordinate 1,411,526 of SJYO01028879.1, forward strand.
TTACTATTGGGAGATACGCTCTGTCGTTTTCTCTGTGTCTACATATCTTACCTGAAAACCTGAGACACCCTCTCCCTCTCCCACCCTACTAAACCCTCTTACCGTAACTTTGTACATATGATAGTACATTCTTTGTTTCACGGTCAGATACAAACTATATCCTATGTCCTACGAACCCCGACAACGTGACCCTACGGGGTCCCTCTACTATACCCCTCCCACCACCCTCCCCCCAACTCCCAACCCTTGAGTACATGTGGACACCACCCAAGTACAGTTACATACCGTTTTGGTTATGTCAGAACATTTCATTTTTTTATTTTAAATTTAATTTTTTTTACATTTTCTTATTGAAGTCAAAATCCTTTCCGATGTCACCAGGGGTTTAATCTCTGAAAATGCATAAAGAACGACGTATATTAGGGAATAACGGAAAATAAATTTTTGTAAAAAATAAATAAACCGACATGGTCCAGAATCAACCCCGTACACCTAAGATCAAGGAACTGGTCCCTAGTTTGGGGTCGACGGATGTAACCCTAGAGTCTGAGAATTAGTGGACTAGTAGTCCCTTCAGGGGGAATAACGGAAAATAAGTGTTGACGTCAATCTTAACTTTACATTTAATAGGACCTAATCCAGTGTTCCTTTCGAGTGGAAGGTCCTTTCACATTTACCACCCTCTCAGAGGAACTCCAGTAGAAAACAAACCGTCCATCGTTCCGACGTCCGAGTCTCGACTCCTTCGGACCGAATAGGACCTCAGTCGAAATATAAAGAAGACTCCCAATGGGACCGATTCCCCACACACACACACACACACACACACACACACACACACACAGAGTCCTCCCAAAAGGGTCGAAAATTTTAAAACAAAGTAAACACGACTTTAGATATGGGTTTCAGGACGGGTTCGTCGAGTGTAGAAACCATTTAAAAATATCTCAAGTCTGAACCCCCCTTTGGTTCCATTTTGGTTTGTAGTTCGGTTCTCGAGGAGTAACGTTATCACTGGTATACAGAAGAAGAATTACTAGAGTTGTTAGACACTTAAAACTACTGGTTCTTGTGTAGTAGAGCCGACTTTATGTTAGGTCTGTGAGGTTTGGACGCACGGAATCGTGGGTTAGACGGTCCCTTGACCTGGAAGTCCGGGAGGACTTCTGGACTACTTATTCAATCACCGGGGTACACGAGACACATGAAAGTCACGTAGACCCGACTGAGTGCCACCAGTGGGACGGAGCTCTAAACGATGTTTTAGAGACTCGAACCTCGTTACTTCCTTGACTCTTTAACCTGTTCCTGACCCCAACTCGCCAGGTTCCATTTCGTCCCGTCTCCCCTTCGTCCCTTTCATTCTACTCTTCCACGTTCCTCCTTCCCACCCGACGTCTCGTCCACTTCCTTCTTGACCTTCGACACCTTCCAGACCCATCCCCCTATTTTACCCCTGGTCTTATCTTACACTGAATCTACGAGGTCTAACAACTCTACCCTGGAGTGACATAGAGACTCTGATAAAGGTCAAACCTAAGTCGAAAGAGGGAGTGAATAGCTGGTAGTACGAGGTTTCGTTGAAGGCATTTGGTCATGAGAAGTCACCGGTGCTTCCTGAAAGACACGCTCGACTCCACGTCTTGATCGAGACGAAAGTTGGTCTACCGGAGGGAGGTCGACAAAGACGATCTGTCCCTCGACGGGGGTTGTCGGTGTAAGACTGAAAGGACCCAGGAACTCTAAAACAAAAACACCCGGGGAGGGAGATTTCTGTCACAATTTTTAATATAAAATATTAACGCAACCTTATTTCCGTTTGACCCAGAAGGGACCACCGAACCTACCATTTCTTAGACGGACAGTTACGTCCTCTGGACCCAAGTCAGGGAGCCAACCCTTCTAGGGGACCTCCTCCTTTACCGTTGATAAGGTCATAAGAACGGACCACTTAGGGTACCTGTCTCCTCGGACAACCCGATGTCAGATCCCCCAGTAGTTCTCAGTCTGTGCCGACTCGATGATTGTGAAAGTGAAAGTTTCCATTTATACATATAGAATTTTAAGAAACTAAAATTCAAAGTAAAAAGAAGATTAAAATTTCTTTACTCTTGTAAAAACAACTTCGGGGTGGGGATGGGGGTGTCATCATGACAAATGGGATTCGTGTACGGACTGCCTGTTCAGTCGGGACGACGTTTACTAACTGTCGAATAATTAAAAGAGGATATCTATTTAAATCGGAACTTAGCATTCGAAAGGTCCTTGAGTTTTAGACCGAGAAGACACTAAACTTCAAAGGACTACAAGAAAACCGTTGGGGGGACGAGTTTATTTATTTAGTTATGTTCGTATTTTAGACTAAAATTTTAGTCTCAAAATTTAGTCCGGAAATTTAGAGTTTCCCAAACAGTTCTATCTTTTAGTTTAGAGAAAATTGCTCATTAATGGTACACGACAAATTATTTATTAGGATATTTAAGGATGCTCAATCGATTACACTGGGAAAATTTCTTACTGGAAGTGTTTCCCGGCGCTGCACCCGTCCTTGTACAGTGTGTGGTCTGCCTCAACCTCTACTCCGACTTCGAGACAGAGAGGGAACGGGAGCAAGAGAGACGAACCTAAAGAGAAGGAGGTCTAAGACTGGGACCGAAAAGACTGGGAAGAAAGGAAGTCCCGAGTCAAACACTCCTTAGACGAGACTCCTGTTGGGAATCCAGTAGGAACTAACATACTGTGTTACCATCATACGGTCCGTAACGTAAAGGGTAATAGACCCGAAGAAAGGGTAAAAGAAAGAGAACACATACACAAGTATAATACATAATCAGAGAAAGAGGGATAGAGAGTGGTGGTAGGTTCCCATACCTGAGATACTGGAGTTCCTAGGAAAGAGAGAAAGAACAGATGGTACCCGGAACGTGTGTAGAACACCAGCCATGTCTCGACACCTGTCTTACTGAGTCTCAGACATACGTATAGGAGACGGGGACCCCTTCCCCACAAAAAAAAAAAAAGGAATTTAACCTAAGTTGGTTCGTTTAAAATTCAACTCCACCATACTGAATTACTTGTCCTTCATGTCTGACTTTCAAGTGTCCGATACACTTGGAAACTCTTAAATAAACTGGAACACAAAGTTGAAGAATTTTTTTTTAGTTCTTACTCTCTTGTTATGGAGGGTGAGATTTTTATTATCTTTTTCCTTTACGTGAAAATTTAACCTGTTTACTAGTATAATTACTTCCAATTCCATCGGACTCTTTACAACAGTACCGTGTGAACTCTGTGCCGAGTAGTTATAATGTCATTCGTCACTCGAGACTCTACTGGGTAATACTCCACGAAAGACCTCTCTCGAGACTTTTCGGTCTTCCTTTGTTACTGAGTCGACCACAATGAGTGGAGACTACGTTTCTTGAAACTCGAGACCCGTAACTAAAGTGTAAGTCCCAACGGTAGTGAACTACGATGTCCTCCATGGGGCCCCCTGACTCTTAAGACAGGTAAACCCTTTATTCTAAGAGGCTTCTTACCCTACTTTAGTTTGGAAACCCTCTAAACCCCCTCGAAGAAACCTAAACGATGTTTTAAATTGATCATGAAGAAGAGGACATAGTCTTCCCATTTTACTCTTCGTCATGGACTCGTCTGTGCAGACAGTTGTCGGAAACCCCAGGTCCACCCTCGAGACGTACCGAACCTTCGTAAGACTACAGGACCGTAACTAGGAAGTACCATCTTTGGTAGCGATCCCAGGTTCTAACACGTAGAGTTGTTACCGTTGGAAGACCGACGACCTAAAAGTGAACGTGCTAGTAACGAGAGAGCTACAGTTCGAATAGTGAAACGTCTCGTGAAACCCTGTTCATCCCAGATTAAGACGGGGTCTTATTGTCTCTGACTATTTATAAATTCCGACATTAAAATATAACCGAAATATCCCCGAATGTATATGTTGAGGAGACGTCAATCTCTCCTCATATAAGTCTCGTCCATAAAAGGTCAATTTGTGTACGTAGAAACATATAAACTGAGATTTTTATAGGAAAACATTAACGTCAGAAATTTCTTCAGTCGGTTGTAATTGGTCTGTCGTTACAACCGTCTACGGAAAATATCGGATTTCTTGTATTGACCCCTTCGACTCTCTGAGGAGAGGACACAACTTAACCTTTCGGGGAAAACCGTCATCAGACCGACACGAGACAAACCGAACGAACGTCATGTCGTGTGTGAATAAGACATTCTTTTCCGAACACTTCAACAGACATAGGCACGAGTAATGGCACAGTAGAAGTTCGGAGTCGAGAAAAAAACAAGTCTCACCAATCCCGTAACTGTGTGAACCCTGGGTAAACAAATATAAAACGTATTCCTCAGGATATAAAATAATTAAGTAGTCCTTTTTTACACGAAATCACTGACTAAGAAACCCTCCTTTAAGTCACAGAGTAATCTCTAGTAGTACCATTGAATTAGGTTAGTCCGAACAGTCTGACTTACTGTAAACTGTACCATCGCACTCTGTCTTTTCACTTTCACAATCAGTGAGTCAACACTGGCTAAGAAACAATGGGGTACCTGACGTCGGGTGGTCTGAGGAGACAGGTGCCCTAAGAGGTCCGTTCTCCTGACGTAACCCATCGGTAAGGGAAGGGATCCCCTAGAAGGGTTGAGTCTTTAGTTTGGGTCCAGAGAACGTAACGTCCGTTAAGAAATGGTCGACTCGATGGTCCCTTCGGGTTCTTATGACCTCACCCATCGGATAAGGAAGAGGTCGTCTAGAAGGGTTGGGTCCTTAACTCGACCCCAGAGTACTCCTTACACTTTTTATACTTTGGAATCTCGAGTGACCATAAAGGAATCATCGAGAGAGTCCACGTAACGAGTGGTTTACGAGAACAAATTCCGAAACTGAACCACCACCTTATAATACAAAAGGAGATAAATCTACAGGTCCCCTAGGATCCTTTTATTATATAGTTCGTTTCGAGATACGTGTGTGGTTTTTAACTGGATTTTTGGTCAGGTTTGAGTTTATCAAGAATAAACATATATACTATAGTCACTTCTTCACTGTACGTATATGTAATTTCTATATAGTAATAAATTTTCAAGGTGTAAGTAAATTTTCTCCGGACCGTCTAACAAAGGACAAGTGGTTACTGGAGTGAAGTGGAGAATGATCTGTAAATCTGGAGAAGAGAAAGTGAAAAGGAATACAAATCTTGTGTCCAGATTTCCAAACGATACCGGTTTTAAAACAATGGTCTAACCAAGTAACCTGGTAACTTAGTCCCTCCAAGAAAAAGACTAACCAAAGAACTTTGACTACACCTCTGACCTTGTCATGTTCGAAATAAGTTACAGGATTCTTACCTCTTCACCCTTGGATCTAACTTTTAGTTGAAAATTTGGGTTAAGACCTCCTCTGTTGTACATATATATGTATCCTCTCGGTTCCAATTTCCCTCCGTTAACCTTTCCCACCTTACTAATGAGTGTAGAATAGGTTCTTATCCCCACAAACAGGGTCTTAACTACGTTAAATCAGGAAACCTGATTTTTCCAGGATACCCGAAAAGACCAACAGTACCGTTGACCGTTCGTAGAACCACAACCACCCACACAGTAAATCGTACGATTATATAAAATTACTCGTAAATTACTCCGAGTTCAAGATGACTCTTGAACTACCGAGTTTAGAAGACGGTAGAACCCAGATCAACCGAGATTGGTCAGGAAAAAAGAGGGCTGTTGAAGGAGAACTTTGAATCTATTCTGGTTAACCGAAGATTAGTTCTCTCCCCACTCCCATACTAAGCCCCCGTTATCAGAACCATTGTCTAACTAGTTTCTGACTTCGCCTCTACTGGTTACCGTTTTAAGTTCTCCACAAACTCTCCGTACCGCCATTTCATTGAAACTAAATCTCGGTCCGACATTGACTGAATGAAGTCCTAGAACCCCTTTTTAGTGCATTTGAACCATAGAAGTCATAATGGAAGATAGACGGGAACACGGAGGAGCCTACTGGTTCCCGAGGTGGACGTGTTGCTGTTACTTAATGGGAAAGATGGAGAGGGTGCACCACGGGTCGTGTCCCAGACGAATACCGTCCCGGGTCTTTGTATACTGACTATAATTAAGAATTGTTATTCATAATAAGACACGAGTTCCGTAAACGAATCGAAGTAAAGAATCCTAATTATTTTCATAAAAATAATCGAATCTTGTATTTTCACTAAAGCTCTTTAAAACCGTTAAAACCGATTGTATTGTGTTAAAATTTATGTCACTCTTTTGAAAGTAGAAGGTCTCAAGACAAAATTTACTGTACCATTTCGTCAGTTCTAGGTATACGTTTACTTAAGTGTGGTAAAAAGTGTATATGTACATAAAAATATATGATGGAAACGAATTTTATCCTATGCAGATACACTTGGTTGTAGTATGTGGATGGATAGATCTTAAGTGGATCTCTACAGGTAATTTCTCTCTCCCCTCCTTTTTTGTTTTTTTTGTTCTATACAGACTAAATCTTCAAGTGAATGGACGTGCATTCCTATCACTGGGCGAATGAACGATTCGGAAAGTGTAAACGTAGACGAAACGAAGTGTCGTCTAGTCTGACAGACGTTTCACCTCTCCTCACACAATGTAAACGGAACCTTCCACGAGGACTTCTATCATCTCGTCTCCGGCTCGACAAACACTGTTTACACGAGTCAATGACACTTACGACAAAACTTTGGATGACACATGGTTGTAAAAATCGAGAGACCCCTGGAATAATCAATAGGGACTTTTTCGGTCACTGGTCATCGAGGAGACCACTCAGAGACAAGATCGAAATTTGGTTTAAAGGAGACGTCCAGGTGACCTCGACAACTGTCACCGAGACGATTTTTGTGTGGCACCTGGAAACCCAAAGAGAGAATTCCCCATCTAAGAGAATGACTCGAGAGACCTTGTTCGACATTTCAAGAGACCGATGTTCTATTGGTGAGGAAGTTATTCTTGTCGTAATCCCTAACGGATCTGACTTCTGAAAACACTTTTCAATCGAAAATTCATTTATGGTATTTTGTAAAAATTTACGGTGAACTCGCACTCTCTCCCAGGACGAGTTACACACACCGGTTTGGTGTGAGTTCCTGAGAAGGAGAGTCGAGAGACTTCCCCGTACACCTTCACTAACAGTCTTCTTCCCTCGTCGACGTCTGTGTCCCACGTCTAAGACTTCGTTGTGGGGTTTGGGCAAGACCTTCGGTTCCTTGTTACAGTCAAGACAACAGGTCCTTACGTTTGAGTTGTGTCACTAAAGGACTTCTGGGGGTCTCTGCCTCCATCATTTTCCGACTTCCGGTCTGATATCCCTATGTGGAAGCGACAAGACACGTCTGTTCTAAGTACTGAGGGATCACTACGACATTTACTTACACGTCGTAAGTTCGTGTCCGGGACAGACAGATCAATCTATAACAGTCGTACTGCCAATCTAAGATGTACCTTTCCCTATCCAATATGTGTTGAAACTCATTGACTGTAGGGTTCGAATATACAAAATTGACCTTTTTAGAACAATTTCGTCTTTTCAGTTAACCCACTTCAACACTAAGTCACCAAAACTTTGGGACTTCAAAAGTGATTTTTACGTCCTACATAAATACTCTCCGGCTGATCGAACTCGAGGAGACTGTAGTTTTAGTAAAGGTAACAAACAACAAGAACAACAACAAAGAGTCAACGATTCAGGGTACCTGGGGTACCCTGAATACCTTGAAACGTTGACATACCTGACGTCGTACGGTCCGAAGAGACAGGAAGTGTTAGAGGGTCTCAAACGAGTCTGAATACAGGTAACTCAGCCACTACGATAGGTTGGTAAAGTAGGAGACAGGGGGAGAAGAGAACCAGAGTTAGAAAGGGTCGTAGTTACAGAAAAGGTCACAAACTTCAGAATTATTAAACATTATCCTGTTTCTACCAGTTAGTCTGAGACCCAATTTACTGTTTCAGTGTTCGAGTAGAACCACAAGAAATAAAAAAGTGAAAATCTTGTGAAACTCACGACACCCCTTGAGACGAGTTACAATATACCGTCGGACCTACCCACCTCTCAAACCCCCTCTTACCTATGTGCATATACATACCGACTCTGGGAAACGACAACTAGACTTTGATAGTGTTGCAACAACTAGTTGATATGGAGTTATGTTTTATTCTTCAATTTTTTCCTCTTACAAAACCCACGGCCTGTTTGTCAGACTTGAGTCCAATAGACGAATAAGTACCATTATAAATCGTAAGAAAGAGAGATGTCTTGTAGGGAGGTCGATTTTACCGTCACCTAGATTCTGGCCCTTTACTGACGGAAACTCCAAGGAGACCTCTCCACTCAAACGACTACCCTAGATAATCGACATAAAGATTCGAAACTCTCTAGTAGAAAGGAAATGGAACTTCCATTTTGAAAGGAGAGATTATTAGGCGTCTCACTAAAAGAATAGACGTTAAATCTAATGGTCCCGGTAGACCCCTGTACACGTTTCGGACGACACAACAAAACCTTTATCCACAGACCAATATAGAGGAGGGGGGGAGTGAAATTTCTGGGATAAAAAGACTCAGGGTAAATTTTTGTACTTTACCCAATTGGGGTCGCTTTTAGGCTCTGTCTGCTAACGATTTTCTCAGAACGTAAATCGGTGACTGAAATCGCACCCTGAATTTTACCCTTACAGAAATCTTCATAAAATCCAGCTTCTTATTTTTGTCTGTGTGGTCTCCCTCTAAACGGTTGATATATTTATGTATCCGCAATTCGGGGGAGATGTCTTTGGTTTATATTTACCTTCCTGTTACTCGTTTGACGTGTATATTGTCTGTTTCGGGGTCACCTATTCAGTATTTCTAGACTGTCGTTCCTGGTATACAGAACTTTTGAGAGTCGAAAAGATGAGTTCATTACACAATAAACAGGGTCCAAGCGTCAAGTGAGAAAGGTGAGTCGTAGGACGGACCGTGACAAGTCAAACAGACGACAGATGTGCAAACCCGAAAACCGTTTACCTCTACGAGAGTTGTTCTTGTCGAAAACTCACAATAAGTCTGGGGACTACCCGGAGTCTAACGTATTTTGTTCCTAAACATCGAGAACTCTCTACATCGAGACAAACTTCGTTTTATAGAAGAGTGAAGAACGGTCGTGAATGCACACCCCTTGATTAGGGTCTCGTCCGTGAAAGAAAGAATGTCTTGGTCGTGTGTTCAGTAAAAGGGTCTCAAACCTCTTTGTACCCTTTCGACTGCTTATCAGAGACTAGCAACTGAATTCGTTTAGGACTCGACACAAAAGGGTATCTTTTGTCAGAGTCCATTTATGTTCAATCCTTAGGAAACTTAGTGACCAAAAAAAATCATTGTTTACTTTACCGGATACACTTTCATAGCTCTTTGACATTTAGTGACACGTCCTAATAATGGCAATCTCCCTTCACTCCCCGACATTTTTAACTGAAGTCTTCAGTGCTGACCTCCTACCGTTCGACCTTTGGTGAATCCAAGAATGTTCCAGACAAAGGTGTCGTGACTCGTTTAGAAATAAGAAGTGAGTTGCCAGATCAGTGCACTACGGGGTTAAATAAGGTAAAAAACAGCTGTTTATAATTTTATAGTATAGTACAACACTAGAGACCTTATACAATGTAATAGAGACTTTAGCAATTAACTATTGACAATACAATAGGGTAAAACCTTTCTCGATAATGAAACTTATCGTGAGTATGACAACTTGAGGGGTCAAAGAAACCGAAGACCCGACACCTTCCTGAGTCCGACACTACTACTCACACAAGTCAAACGTGTCTTCCGATCCCTCGGGGCGCCCCCAGACACTTGTCTGTCCGGACACTTATACCACCGTTTAACGTTATGTCGACCGGTAGGCCACCGGAACGACACTCGGTTACGACCTGGTCGGAAGCCTTCACCGTCGATAAATGTTCTTCTTCCACCTTATAAGTCGGTCTTGTTCCTGTTCTCCGTCGTGTCAGGGAATGTTTCCCCAGCCTTCCGTCCCGCGAAATGGAACGAACCTTAATAAATTCTGAGTTATCGAAACGTATCGTTGCCTTCCGAATAACTGTCCTCAATGTCCGAGGCCTGTCGGTGTGTGTTTCAGTAATTGGGGGACGCCCTTTCACACTTTAATAGGACATAACTCCCGACCGAAGTGAACACACCGGGATAACTCCGGTAACGGGGGAGGGGGAGGGTGGGTCGGTCAACTCTTGGTCAGAGGGGGAAGAAAGACTTATTAATCACTTAATACCCAGGGTATAGTGGTTTTGTCAACTCTAGGGTCGGAAAAGAAGGAATGAGTCCCCCGGTGGTAGGGGGAGGAGTCTCGATTACGGAGACGTGGGACGTCCTTTAGGAGGGTGGAACTGAAATCCTCCTTTACGAACGAGGAGGAGTAGAGAGGTGTGGGGGGGGGGGGGTGTGGTCGGGGGGTAGTAGGAAGGACGTTCCTTGAGAACTTAAACCTTCCCAGATAAAAATAAATCATGTTTCTTTACTCCCCTCTTAAAGGGTCCACTTAACAAATAGTGGTATACCCGGTAAGATTGTCACCATGAAAGTTGTTCAGTGAATCGGAGACTCGGTTAAAGATACCTAAGTTATCTTTTTTTTTTAAGGACCCCCTTCCATAGTTCCCTTGTTGACTTTCTGAGAGGGTCGACCACTCGACCTATTCGTAGGTCACATTGTCTTTTTCGTCTCTACATCGTTAGTATACTTATACCCTTGGATCTACATCCATCACGATCGAGCGTACGAAAAAAAAATTGGTCAGAGTTCGTTAATGGAGCAAACAGAAAAACTCGGGATCAGAGGAACACTTTACCTCACCACTTACGGACGAATTGTCTTCTTCCACCTTTGTTAGATTCCTGATCTTTCTCCCTTCGTCAGTTTATTTGACACCCTGTAGACGTCATCTTTCATGATGTCTTTGAGATTTTTATCTCTGTGTATATAACTACGTCTTTCTACAGATATTTATTATTCACCTATTTTCGTTCTACCTTCCGTAACACATACAATCTCAAGGAAAAGACGTTTATTCATATTTCCTCAAAATGAACTCCTGTATACGTAGGATCATACACGTATTGTTTCTCCCTCACTACTCTTAGTAATCTTTCTCAATTTTGAATCGAACTTCCTCTCCCCACTTTTCAATCCACAGTCCTCCTTCCAAATATGTGAACACAAAAAAAGAGACAATTCAAAAGGTCGGTCCCGATACATAATGGTAATAAAAATTTTGTGGTAGTCTCAAATAAACGTATCATTCTAATACTTAGAAGGAAGGAAAGGTACAAAAAGACCGAATTTTTTACTTTTGGAGATTTTGACTACACTTTTAATTCAATATGTATACTTCTCGGACTTAGTGTCTGTCTCGAACCAATTACAATCTCGTTTATTTTGCCCTCCTTTCTAGACTTTCAAGAGAAATAGTCGGAAAAATTACTTACCTATGATAAAAATTTTTATTATAACTGATGACACATAAACTATGGTAGATAATAAAAATATTGATCAAAGATCTCATACACATGCCAGAATTGACAAAGTCACAGTGGAACCCAGACACCTTCACCTCTTTCCAGTGACCCGACCAGTATCCTGGTCTAAACGATTGTTCATAACATAAGCACGGACCTCTTAGGGTATCTGTCTCCTCGGACCACCCGATGTCAGGCACCCGAGCGCCTCTCAGCCTGTACTGACTCACTGACCCGTGCGCACGCACGCACTGACATTAAACACTGTCCGACCCGTAAATTATTAGAAAGGCTAGAAATCAAAGGAAATGAAAGTCAATTGGTCCTCAGACTTACTAGAGAGTCAAGGGAAGTTTGAACTTTAAACGTATAGGTAAACGGTTACTGTAACTACATTGAGTTTCCGTTGTCACACGTCTCCACGTGACAGACCTCAAGTTTCTGTTCTCTCTCTTCTTTACAATATTTCTATTCGAACTCCAACCCTTTCGAAGGATCCTGTCTGGACTAAACAATATTAGGAGTGTCGGTGATTGAGTAAATGAGACAAAAAGACAGTCTTTGACATTCGATAAAGACGGATACTTCGACTTATCTTCGTTTGAGATAATGACGACATTTTCCGACGATCCTATTAAAGATAAAGGAACCTAGCTCAAAACAACCGGGAGGGGGAAAAAAAGAAACTACTAAACAAATTTTTAGACTTTCTGTCTCATTTACGTAACCCTATGCATTAATGGAAGAGGTGGAGGATAAACAACCTCCTCTATCAGTCAAGAGATCATCCCTCGTCCGGACAGGTTGGCTACGGATGAGATACTATGTACCCCCAATACATACACACATTAGATAAATTTTATTCTTTTTTATTTCATAGTGAGTTCTAAGGAATTTTTATTTTATTTTATTTGGATACCATGTCTCATGACCCTCCCCCCGTGTGGTTTTCGTCCCGTGTCTTACTGACAAGATCGACCGGGAACGGCTCCCTGACCGGTTGGGGGTAGGAAGAGAAGTCGTTGATTTGTTAATCAACTTTTTGGCCGTCCGAGAGGGGTGCAAGGATTACACACACCTCTAATACAGAAAGGAACTTCAGAACTATAAATAACAAGACCGTCGGACCACCCGAGGACACACACCGACGTCCTTCGGCCCTTCTGAAACAAGGGAAGAGACTCGGACCGAAAGGGCCCTCGTCTCTACACATCAGCGTTCGCCACCCGGACCTCCTGAGGACACGCGACAACGGTACCAGTGTAGGGTCGCACGGTTCCTGGTCAGGGACGTAGGCGACACGCAGAAGTATTCCCTGGCTCGTCGCACACTGACGCTCGGAGCTTGGCGAAGTAGTCCTGACCCCGGACCGGAAAAAAGGAAGAACGCCAAAACGAAGTACTCACCTTAACTTGACTAGTCCCCGGGTGTCTGGTTACACAAGAATTATGTTTTCATTCGTGCGATTGTGAATTATGTGGGAACTATCCTGGTTGTTCAGTTTCACATTGTTGTACTTCCCTCAGTTACTCTTATAACAAAATATTAGTTTTGTTATTAGTCTTGCCTAATGACTGTACTAAATGGATGAATGGTAGGATACGGGTCCTGTAAACATGAAAGAAACGGATTGTACTGAAACACTCGTAAAAGACACCGAAAGTATGAATCGAAGTGATACTAAATTCCTTTTAGTTGTACGAACCACAATCCAGGGGGATCCTTGATCGGAGGTCTTATATACTGTACTATTTTCTGATTAACCTAGTGTAGTTTACAGAGATTAAACCTGATTGAACCTGAAATCAATACCCTCAAACGGTCACGAATACTCCCTCAGAGTCTGAAAGAAAAGGAAGTTCCGTTCAGGTACCCAAAGAGACGACTAGAGGTACACTACACGACCTTCACCGTTAATGAACGGAGAGAGAGAGAACGGGAGTAGACTCTATGTACAGTCAGTAATCATCCTTCATTGTGGGGTGGTGGACAGGGTGGTCTGTACACTGGTCTCCGGTGCCCATTGTAAAGAGTTACAGGGTGGAAGAAAGATGTCAGTAAAATTCTTGAGGATAGTCTCTCTCACTTTGATGGAATTTTTTTTTTTTAAGTTTCCAAGACAACTTATATATCTTCAGTCTTTTCCATGGGTCTTAAGTCCGTCTAATTGGTACACTAGGGGTTATATCCTTCAAAGGTACTGTAACTGAGAGTAAGGGACAACTTACCGAGTCCTCCTTCCCGTCAAGGACGGACACCCTATCTGTGCCCCGTGGAGGTAAAGGAACTCGTCTCTCTCGAGACTAGGAGGGTCGACAACTGACCGAAATTGCACACTCCAGGACCCGGAAACTCCCTTTTTGCACGTAGACCCACTTTCGACACAACGCTCCCGTCTTGAGGGTGTCGGTCGGGTCCGGGAGGAAGGAGGGGAGACCTTGCAAGAGTGGTCGAACGGTCTAGGGTCTTCAGGACGGTCGGGGTCTAGTCCTGGGAGGAACCACGGAGACACCGTGTCGTCGTGCCGGACAGACACACCGTGGACAGCCGGTAGGTACCGTCCCGACACACAGTGACTACCCTCGGGTGGACGGGGACTCTCTTCCTCCGAGAGACTCGTACTCCTCCCGACATACTGTCACACCTGTGCAGACTCTCGTATTTGTTCCCAGGATATGTAGGGGGGCCATCTTCGTCAGGGACCTAAGGATTCGTGTCTCGTATCTTTTCCGAGAATACTCTGGTTGGTGTGGATACTTTCGACCCTCAGGGTACATCGATCGACCACTCGAGTCATCCATTTCTTAGACGGACGTTACTTCCTCTAGACTCAAGTCAGGGACCCAGCACTTCCAGGGACCTCCTTCCGTACCGTTGGGTGAGGTCATAGGAACGGACCTCTTAGGGGTACCTGTCTCGTCGGACCACCCGATGTCAGGTACCCCAGCGTTTCTTGACCCGAACTTACTCGCTGATTCGTGTGTTGTCGTGTACATCGATCACGTCCCTCCACAGTCTGTCTCTTTCCTTCGTCCCTAACAATTCTTGCACCTACTTCGAAAGTTTAAGTCACCGGGACCTAACGTAGACTTATCTCGGTCGCCAGTACCGTTGTCGCCAAGATTAATTCCCAAATGTTAAAATAAGATCAGTCGACACCCTCTTCCTCTTCCCACTAAAAAGAACCAAACTAACAAAAGTCGAATATTTTGTTTAAGACAAAGGGGGATGTTAATACACTTTAATGACAGAGGTTTCTTTATAAAATGTATACCAACGGGAGACTAGACAGAAGGGGACGGGTCAAAAAGTCCGTCGGATCCTCCCAGTAAGTAGCAGGTCGTCCCGACCCCTCCGTCCTCCAACCGGGTCCGCGTGGTTGTTGATCGACCAAATTTCTCATATTAGACTGACATAGGACATTCATCAATGAAACTAGAAAAGATGGTTATTAGTACGAACAGTCTTTTATTCCCCCCTTTAGTGACGTTCAGTTTTGAAACGACTTTCTATTCTACAATACTAGAAAATGATTAACGAACGGACGTTAATTCTTCAACCCTGACTAGCGAGTTTCGAAGGTCATGTATTCTTAGTCGTCGGTAAAAGTAACTTACCGATGTAGGACACTGGACAAAAATTAACTGAAAGGAGGAGGAGCGAGAAGTTTCGTCCCAAGACGGTTTCGGTGGTCGAAGACTGAAACTTCGAGGGAACTTTTTCTCTCCTTTTTTGTTTCCGGTTTTCAGTTCCCGAAAGTTGACGTATACCAAATCCGGTTTAAATGTTTACATAATTTTTTTTTAAGAGTTTCCAATGAAAATCACTCAAGAAACTAGATCTTTTTGTTTTTGTCTTTCCTTCTGTGAGGTATAACTAGTACAAAATTTTTAATAAATTGTTAACCAGATCAGTGTCTACGGACGAAAAGATTAAAAAAGGGCTTCCAACTTCGAATTGTAAAGACTATCCGTATCTTATCTTCTAGTTGAGAGGGACGGTGGGGACGGGATGGAAACTTTATGGAGAAAGAGATTACATTACTAGTGTAGGGTCGTCACCGAACAAGATAACCCTTTTGAGAAACGATTTGTGATACCCGTCGGTCGACACCGAGTCAATATCAAGACCCGAGTACCAGAGGTAAGTACCTTGTGTAGTAGTAGGTACTGGCGGAATTTACCATTATAAATATAATGTTTTCATTTTAGGGTTATTAAATTGTAATTTAACTAATAAACGATTCAAGTCTGTATGTACTTTTTACGAACGTTTAAACGTCTTCTTTTGTTCTGTAGAATCCGGTAGAACCCTCCTTATAAAACTTTTATCTATTTACGAGTTTCCATTTGGAACGTTTTAGAAGTAAAAAATTTCCCGACTTTATGTTACGACGGGTGAATCATACCACGGGAAAGTACCCAGAAGTTTAGTTTCTCTTATACACAAAAATAGAACCGTGGTGGAAGAGTAAAACTGTCACATCTTACAGGACCCAAGAAATAATTGTTATCGGGTGTGAATCTGGTACAAAAAGGTAAAATACGAGGGAAGGGGTTAAAAAGACTAGAATGAATGAAAGACTAAAATGAATGAGGTTAGGACACTCCATTCATGACAACAATAGAAATAAAAATCTACATCGACGACTCCAAGTGTGTCTAAAATCATGTAAATCATCCGTCTCCTCGGTTCTGGTCGAGAAGACTCAGTGTAGAAACACATATGAGACACGTAGAGAAAGGAGTGACACAGGTCCGACTCACAGGTTTCCTCAGCACACCCCGTCGCAGGTAAGGTACGGGGATACGACTATGAGATCAGCTTTAGGATGTGCTACAAATAAGACCCTTTGAACGCATAGTGTACAATAAAAATTTTTTCCTGTAACATACTGGTCGTTTAAGTAAGTAAGGTGTAAACCCCCCTCATGGTACTTGGTGTGACAAAAACTGTGTATTCCTATATTGTCACTGGTCTATCTTTTATAATCGGGAAGGAGAATCTTCCCCCTTTTATTTTTTTTTTTATCTACGCATTTTTGTTTTTTAGGGGAGAAGGACTAACAATTTACGTAACACTTCCTTCGTCTCGTTCTCCTTATACAATCCCTACAGACCCCTTCACTCCACCTCCACTACCCATTCCACTACAGCCACCCTCTTACAAATCATCCTACAAGTGACAGTCGCACAGAGTTTTGCAAGTCTCAATACATATGTCAAGACACGGTTGTCTACCTAAGTTGACTACGTAACGTACTCTAGAAAGTATTCCTTACCAAAAATAGAATGTCAAACTTTTTTCTTTTCTTTGATTCTCCCTCCAGTTCCTCGAACCAATTCAAGTGTGTCCAATAAACACGTTCCAATCCCGGATCTAAATCAAAAGGACTGAGGGTACTAGCTCGGAAGAGGTGGTGCGAGACGTCACAAATAGCCGTACTCGGTGTGTGAGTGGTAAGTCGTCGAACCGACCAGGAAGATGGAGTACACTTTCCGGTCCCTTTGAGTTTGTCCCTCCGTTTGTCGTACAAGATCCATTGAGTCTCGGTATAAAGGATTGTCGTACGAGTGGGACTCATACAATCATACATACGTCGAATAGTGTTTAAAGGTCTTAAAACCAACATTTTTGTCCCACACACACCGTTATCCCGTACCTAAAAAGGCCCTGAGACTCCTGGAGATCCGACACCACTAAGAAACACTTAATATTTGTTTCCTAAACCGTTCTGGCTACCAAGAGTCCGGTGCACACGACACCTTTGGGTCAACCCAGTCGAATCTAAGTCTGCCAGTAAACCACGGTAAGGGTTGTCGAGTGGAGAGGTAGAGATACCTCATCTGGACCTTTGTGTTTGACCGGAGTTTCGGTGAACCGGCTCACCTCACACGGTCAGGGTTCAGACAACAAAGTCGAGTAAAGTAGTAAAAACCGAGGTGGGAACCTTTTCATGAAAGTATATTAACGTTCTCGTTTTACAAAATAAAAGAGTGACATCCCTTTTTTTTTACGTACGAGTAACGTCCGTTAAATCTTTAATAACTTCTTGTGTTTCTTCTTTACATTTAGTGAGTGAGATTAGACTAATGGACTGTTACTAGTAATTATTTACCTTTCATTTCGGAGATAGATAAAAAGGTACTGAATTCTATGGAAAATTTTTTATCTTTTTTTTACCCTAGGATGACGTTTAACGTACCATTAACCGGTTAAAACTAAAAGAATTATAGTAGGAGGATTATTAAATTAGATATAAAAATAACCAACAGATGATGTTGAGTCTATGTTTTAAAGACACGTTGTCGACGACGTTAAGGATAAAATGACGACTTCTTTGTTCCTAAGACTCCAACAAATAAGGAGGGGAGGTAACAGAGTAATCTATTGGAGTAAGGACCGGTCCAGAGTGTCAAGTAAACATTCGAAATCGAGTCTTAAAATAACAGTCAGGACTGGAAAGGTGAGTCGAAATCTGAAAATAATAGGTTAACGGATAAACTGTAGAGTTAAACCTAGAGTTTACACGGCTCCTGAGTTGGGTAGGTTTTAGTACGGCTCCAGGAGACGTGACACGTCCCGGTCTAGACGGTACTGTCGGAACCAGACTCGAGGGTAGAATCGACCAGAGATCGTTGTGTGAGAACTGGAAGAATTTACATAACAAATATGTCGCCGGTTTCCTAGAAAAATCTTACGTTTAGACTAATATGACGGTGTCTGAATGTCGGGAACTTACTGAAAGGAGACAAGGAGTCCATTTCTGATCTTTGGAATTGTACTGGAGGATTCGGTCGTACTAGACCGACAGAGGGGTCGGTGTCAAGTGTGGTACGAGGGGTGTGAGACGTAGGGTTAGTGTGTCTATAAGAAAATCAAATACATTGATTTGGAATGGTCCGAAAAACGTGAACGACAGGGAAGATTGACTTTACAAGAAGAGTCGTAGAACAAATAAGAGATGGATTTGTCAAGGGTGAAAGAGTCCACGGAGTCGTCTACGTCATCTCCTCCCTTCCAACGTATTAAACAGGTTTCCGTGTCCCGGTGGTTTACCTTCGAGGACCGGAGCTTAAGTGTAAGGGTCTGAGGTTCAAACTACTACAAAGGCAACGGAGAACACAGACCCAATTCACATTTTTGAATTCGAGATCACGAGACTTTAGAGACTCTTCAAAGGGTGTCTCCGCCTCCGAGTAGAAGGTTCAACTTCTTATATGACCCTTATTCTGTCTTGAACTAGACTTTGTCGGGACTGGAGAGGATCCGAGTCGGGAAGAGAGAGGGTCGTAGTCCGTCCTACGGTCGAGAGTACCTCGTCACTAAGACATGGTTCAAGTCGTCCCTCAAAACCTAATTCTAAGAGTACAACTGTCGTTAAAAAGAACACTTCTACGTGTTTCGGTCGGACTACTTAAGGAAAGTGTGGACCCTCCTAACTTTATATAAAGGCAAACGTTTGCATATATGGAACTATGTATAGAGTATTTTGTGTCTTTACACTAAAGAAACTTTTATTAAGTGTCAATGAGAAGGTAAAGTTAGTAAATCACTCAAAATTTACACGAAAAGAAAGGTCTCAGATACCTTTCCACAAATAAAAGGGGGGAGAAAATTGATCGACCCACGGTTGTAAAAGAAAGGAAGGGAACTAGACTGCATTCAAGTTACAAAACGAAGACAGACGATAAGGTCGACCATTGGAGTCCAACAACCTATTTTCTTCGAAAGAGAGTTGAGTCCGTTACGTGGTTCAGGGTGGGGTTTGTGTCTATGTGTATGTGTGTGTGTTTGTGACACCTCATGTTATCAAACTGCATGTCCTACGAGATTTCTTTCTCCCGTCAAGTGAAGGTGGGTGTCCGGAGACGTCCCGTCAAGTCCCGTCACTTTAACCGACGATAGGCACGTTTAGTCGTAGGACCGTTTCCTTCCAGACCCAGTTCTCCTTCCTTATAGGATAGGACTCCTTTTTTCTAATCCAAACAAGACATACTAACGAACCCCTATCGAAGGTTTAAATGTTACGTGAAGTCGAGAATTTAATCGGACGATAGTCAGATTCTAACGCTTTGACATAAATCTTCTTTCTGTGTAAGTAATAACAATAATTCGTCGGATTAAAATCTTGATAATGATCTTATTTTATATCATTATACTATTATAAATTGATCTTTACACTGATTATTTCGAAGGGGAGAAAGGTGTAAATCCATAATTAACGTCTTGATTTACATTCATCACTTTGTCCCCTTTGAAGAAAACCCATCATACTGTTTCTTACTTAACGAAAATCACTCGTAACAAACCAACTCACTCAATGAGTTTACTGTCTAAAGGAAAAGTCTAAACCAGGGTAAAATTAATCTAATCTCTGACTGATATTTTGTATGAGAAAAATAAATCCGACCTACCTCTGTTTCCTAATGAAGATCAATAGTGTCCTGTGTGTCAATGAAATAATATCTAGTTACTCCGTGGTGGAACCTGAGACACTTGTATCCTAGTCTCTGTCTTTACTCTATAACTCTTATCCTTAAAGTCCACTGAACTCAAAAGTGAGTTTAGAGCACATAGTATCATAGCAAACAATTGAACTATTTAAAGGGGGGGAGGAAAGAATATGCGTAGTGACAAACAAACAATAAAACAAAAGAACAGATTAACGAAACCGATTCTGAACTTTTACTATGATTAATTCCTATTAGTAACATCTATAAAAATAGAAGAAGAACTGAAACTACTCTTTTGAGTACTACTGTCGACTTACAAAATTCATACATAAGACAAAGACAGAGAACAACATGAATAACCATCTGGAACCTTATTTCGTAAAATACTGGAAATAGTAAATTCTGGACGTACCAAGAGTCTAGTGACGTCGGTATGGGAAAAGCCATGGATTAATCGAAACAGACTCAGAGTCCTGGTCAAAGATTGGACTCAGTCTTCTTTGCAAACCTTCAGATCGGATCGTACGATCCTACGTGGTGATTCAATGGAAACTACTATTAGATAGTAATCTGTATACGAAACCGAGACTGTGCACCTATAAGACGTCACACGGACTCTGAAATGGAACATGGTTCAAGACAATTCACTTAAAGACACGAACACAAAGACAGAGATATTTACGGACAGTGTCCATCATCAATCGTATCACTGAGACCTGGTATCCAGGACCCAAGTTTAGGACAAAGAGGATGAATGATCGACAAATTGGAATCCGTTCGAAAAGATACGAAAACACTAAAGAGTCAACAGTTTAGTCATATTATCGTGATAAACAGAGTCTTCCAATAATACTTGAAATTTAATTTATTATGTATATTTTCGGAACCTTTCTACAACCATGTATGACGCCGTATGACACCGTGAGTACCTCTTCCTTTACCGTTGGGTGAGGTCACAAGGACGGACCTCTTAGGATCCCTACCTCCTCGGACCACCCGACGGCAGATACCCCAACGTGTCTCAGCCTGTGCTGACTTCGCTGAATCGTCGTCGTCGTCATCGTGAGTGATTTCCGGACGTCAATCCGAGTAACGAACACCTTCTACATCATCATGATAACAGGGAAACTTACAATGGACTGAAGAAAGATAGTGGGAAGAGAGTCCCAACCCAAAGGTACTGAACTCAGAGTAGAACCACCCACACCCAGATGACGGACGACAATCTGAACAGAAATGTCCTGTGACGTACAATTGTATAACTGGAAACTTATGTCTCACAAAACTTTGATAGGATGACGGACTGGAGTCCAATGTGATAAGACAGACCACCCACTTTAAGAAATGTTTCTGAGTGAAGACTCAAATTAAGATGACGAGTGGAAGGTAGGGTGACAACACTCGGAAGAGGATAGATTTCTAAAACTAGTCGTATAAATACACACACACACACACAAAAAAAAAATTGTCGTACCCTCCGGACCGCACGACGTTAAGTACCCCAGCGTTTCTCAACTTGTACTGACTCGCTGACTTGACTTGACTTGTGTGAGTATATTGAATACAATCACGAAAAGGTCTTCACTGTGACTAAACAGTAATCCCTATAACAAAGTTGACACATTTATAAGGAAGATAAATAGTACTTACTCTCAAGTGTTTGTATATAAGTACAATTAATTAGTTAAACAAATAAATCATGTATAAATAAATTGGATATTAGTTCCCTTATTTGACAAAGTCCTGTATTTTATTTATGTTTTATTACATTCTGTACCGAGAACTTCTCTAGAGATCAGAAAGGATAAGATGACAAAAGGAGATAAAGAAACGTAACTAGTGACTCCTTCCGAAAGAATAGAGAGGAACGATAAGAAACCTTGAGACGTAAGTTTACCCATATATAAAGGAAAAGAGGAAACGAAAAACGAAGAGAAGAAAAGTGTCGATAAACATTCCGGAGGAGTCTGTCGGTAAAACGCAAAAGCGTAAAGAAAAAGAACCCCTACCAGAACTAGGGACAGAGGACATGTTACAGCACCTGGAGGCAGGTATCAAGTAGTCCGTGGGACAGATAGTCTAGATCAGGGAATTTAGATAAAGAGTGAAGGTGACATATTAGTATTCCCTAAACTAAATCCAGTATAAACTTACCAGATCACCAAAAGGGGTGAAAGAAGTTAAGTATTTGGTAGATAAAGACGAAATAACTGATACGGTTTTGGAAACTGACACACCTAGTGTTATTTGACACCTTTAAGACTTTCTCTACCCTTACGGTCTGGTGGACTGGACGGAGAACTCTTTGGACATACGTCCAGTCCTTCGTTCTCAATCTTGACCTGTACCTTTTTGTCTTACAAAGGTTTATCTTTTTCCTCATGCAGTTCCGACATGCAACAGTGGTACGAATAAATTGAAGATACGTCTCATGTAGTACTCTTTGCGCCCTGACCTCCTTCGTATTCGACGTTAGTTCTAACGGCCCTCTTTATAGTTATTGGAGTCTATGCGTCTACTGTGGTGGGAATGCCGTCTTTCACTTCTCCTTGATTTTTCGGAGAACTACTTTCACTTTCTCCTCTCAGTTTTTCAACCGAATTTCCAGTTGTAAGTCTTTTGATTCTAGTATCGTAGGTTAGAGTAGTGAAGTACCGTTTATCTACCCCTTTGTCACCGACTGAAAAAGACCCGAGGTTTTAGTCACGTCTACCACTAACGTCGGTACTTTAATTTTCTGCAAATGAGGAACTTCCTTTCAATACTGGTTGGATCTGTCGTATAATTTTTCGTCTCTGTAATGAAACAGTTGTTTCCAGGTAGATCAGTTCCGATACCAAAGAGGTCACCAGTACATACCTACACTCTCAACCTGATATTTCTCCCGACTCGCGGATTCTTAACTACGAAAACTTGACACCACAACCTCTTCTGAGAACGCTCAGGGAACCTGACGTTCCTCTAGGTTGGTCAGGTTGGATTCCCTTTAGACAGGACCTACAAGTAATATTCCTGACTACAATTTCGACTTTGAGGTCATAAAACCGGTGGACTATACTTCTCGACTGAGTAAACTTGTCTAGGACGACAAACCTTTCCAACTTCCTTCCTTCTCTTCCCCTACTGTCTCCTACTCTACCAATCTACCGTAGGGGCTGAGTTAGCTATACTCAAACCCATTTGAGACCCTCAACCACTACCTGTCCCTCCGGACCGCACGACACCAAGTGCCCCAGTGTTTCTCAACCTGTGTTGACTCGTTGACTTGACTTGACTTCTGTACCGATGACGGGAACTTCTTGAATGTGAAATCAACTTATTCAGTCTCTGGTACTAACGGACTTCGGGTCGATACCTTCACTTCCATACTTACCTGTCCAATCCTCCCTTCATTCTAGGATCAACTTAGTACATTAAAAGTAAATAAATATAAGAAAAGGAAAAATTAAAAAATTTAATACTTTCATCCTATTGTGTAAATGTCCTCTGAACCCTTTATATCTTTTTCCAATACATATCAAGTTAATATATAATGTTAATAAAAAGATTCATCTATTTAATTCTAAAAGTCATCCTCAAAGTTATAGTTTGAGAGTTAAACTTAATTAGGTTACTTATATGTCATTTCATCTTCGTATATCACATAGACTTTTCGATACTTGGTTAAGTTGTATTAATTCTAAATATGTCAAAAGTGTGGTATCATCCTATGTGTAAGATAAGTTCAAGGGTATTTGATATTTGATCCTCTGGGACCTTGTATAGGTCCCTGTATTCCGTTCCACTTAGTACGTTAAAAATTTATATCGTGTTACTCAAACCTCTTCCTTTACCGTTGGGTGAGGTTATAAGAATGGACCCTTTAAGGTACAGTCTTCTCAGACTCCGATATGTCAGATATCCCAGTGTTTTCGACCTGTGTTGAATCACTGATTTGTTGTCGTTGTTGACACTTCAAACGTAAAAAAAGAATCTCAGGTACTTTTTCGTAAACGAGAAGAGAATTAATGAGAGATCAACGGAAACCATATAATAGTGTCATAACCGATTACGTCAACACTCTGACGTCAAGTCAGGGGGTGTGTTTCGTATAAGGGACATTTCAAGATACAGTCAGTGCAAAAGATCACCTCATTAACGTAAGGGTATACAAAAACTTTGTGTTTTTTCCATTGAAATTTCACCTGTAGCAGATGAGAGATCAACGGAACAACCCGAAGAGTGACACGACCGAAGAGAACGACACCTCGTACCAGAGGTCTGCGTGTCCGAAGTGATCGACACCGTGGCCTCGAGTCTCCAACGTCGAGCCGCCGAGGTCTCACGAGTCACCAACCGTGTGTCTGAGTCGACGGGGTGACATACACCCTAGAAGGACCTGGTCCCTACCTTGGGCACAGGAAACTCAACCGTCCACCTAAGAAACGGGGACCTGGTGGTTCCTTCGGGAAGAAAAAGGCAGAAAACTAGACTTCTTTTTTCCTCCTCCAAGGTTTACCTCATGATTGTAACATACATCCAAGGTTAAACTCCTATAATTAATGTTCACTATACTATGTGAGTCGACTGATTAAGTCGATAAGAACCCGATAAAAGTGCTAAAGGGGAACAGACATATAATAGACGTGGTAATAAATGAATTATCAAAATTCAGGGACAAAAAAAAGTTAACAACAATTTATTGAAATAATTCTCAACAGTAGTGATAGAACTTTATCTCATCATATGAAACGGTATTTTTCTATCGTATCTTCTATATGTGTTGATAAATTTGGGTAATTAGTACATGTCAACAGAGGTATAAACATGACCCTTCGAGACCGGAACGGTAAGACTACGAGGAAACCTCTCCTTGGGACCTGTCAAACAACTCAAGAGACAAAGTTTGTGACGAACTGTAAAGTGAGGGGGTCAAGATTAAAGGAGGGCAATAAGGTAAGGACTAAAATAAAAGAGGTGTTGTACAGAACAAAAGATTTTAACATAACAAATAAAGGACCGAATAATAGACATACCGATTTTATATTTGAGGTCCTCTTCTCCCTGATCCAGAACAAGTGACGACAACGGATCCAGAACCACATATAATTCGTGGTCGACGGACTGAAGGTACCATTTGACCATTCTTTGACGTTTTTAGACAGGAACCTATTTTATTGGGACGAACGAACGAGTCACGTAATACTGAACTAAAAAAAAAAGGGGCACAGAAACCATTAGATGATACTGAAACACGAAATAAAGGGGTGGACTCGAGAACCCTGAAAAATTAAATGAAGAGACTTAGAAAAATGGAAGAACGTGTATGAAGAAAAAAAGTTTCTCACTTGGACATCCTAGGTTTAGGAAAGGACGGATCTGACGGATTGTTCCGTGACTGACCTCAAGGGATAAGACCATCGAAGGACCTGACGGGTAATAATACGTAGATTCACCATTTTTTTTTTTTTTTTTTCGGCATATCGTAAACAGGTCCTTTCCGTCGATATGGTTAAGTTATTAGGACCTACCACACGAGATTGTAAACCTTTTATTGGTTATCCTGTTTCGAACTCATGTAAACAGACAAACACGGTTCTCATTGAGAGGAGTCTCGTCCTTTACCGATGGGTGAGGTCGTAAGAACGGACCTTTTAAGGTACCTGTCTCCTCGGACCGCCCGACGACAGGTACCCTAGCTTTTCTCAGCCTGTCCTGACTCACTGATTCGTCCGTATGTACGGTTCTCATCGAAATTGGTTTCCGAATCCATATAGGGAGTCAAAACTAAGACTTTTGAAAAACCTAAAAAGTAAGAATTCCGTTACCTACTAATTAGTAGTCCCTACAAGAGGGTTATCTCTTCCTCTAAAAGTCATCTAAACCTACTTAAAATGGGAATAAAATTTTTTGCAAAACGAACTATAAAGACATAGTTAGTCTTGGTAAATTTCTCTTATCCTAGATGTTCTACAACAACAAATCAACAAGTCAGCACAGACTGAGAAACGGTTGGGGTACCTGACATCGGGTGGTCCGAGGAGACAGCTACCCTAAAGAGTCCGTTCTTATGACCTCACCCAATGGTAAAGGAAGAAGTCCCCTAGAAGGGTTGGGTCCCTAACTTGGGTATAGAGGACGTAACCGTCCGTGCAAGAAATGGTGACTCGGTGGTTACCCTTAGGGTACTAGATACTCTATCTCTTTACAATAGATCCAAAAATAAGAAGTTTCTTAGACAAACGAAAAGGGATGAATTAACCTATTACCATTCAGTTCCCCTACTTTCAGATATGGATGAAGGACACTGTTTGGGTTACGGACAATTCCGACCAACTAATTTCTTCGGTGTCAAGAACCACTATTTAACGACTCAGACGCTATTCCGAGTGCGTGAAGGTCACTTTAGAAAGTACAGCACTTTCTCCTTTGTTCTAACGTTTAAACTCTCATCTACAATTACTAATCATAACCCACGATAAATATTAGTCACTGTGTCCTACAATTAATCAACAAAAGTTATGTCACTGACTCGACTAGGGTTATCTTTTTCGCATACACTAAAATATTTACTTTGGATAAAAAACTTTCATGACTTTGTAAAGTACCGAAACCTTTTTAATCCTTCTTTCGTACGACTGATCAATATAAAATCTAAATAAAATTATTTTATTCATCGTCTCATAAACTTCCTTGAACCCATACGTAAGTATCTTTTTCCCTGGAAAGATGAAACCGTGACTAATAGGAGTATTTTATTACAATATAAGAGGTTTATATGTTTCGTAAATGGGACACCCTTATTCATACTTTACACTATCATTGACTGGATTTGATGTTTCTATGAGAAATTACGTGACACCCTTATAAATAATCACTTATGGGTACACCGGACTTTCTCAACTAACTACAGTAAACGATTTCCCGGATTGAACAAGGGTCTCTCGGTAAGTATTTGACCATCGTAAACCGCTAATAACTTTTCGTACTGGGAGAACTGTTTTCATTTCGAACATTCACTCGACTATTTCTTTAAGTTCAGTCTTTTCCTGGGCAGACTAATATTTTGTGTGAAATAGATATGTTATTAACCTCCCGAGTGGATCTGACATCGGTCCGTAGTCTCACTTTGTCGAACGTATCACAAAGGACAGGAATCACCGGAACTAAGAATGTGTAGTTGTCCAAATTTTATAATTTCATTAAATTGATTTTGCTGATCACTATTATACAGAAATAACTATAGGATGTTACTTGGTCTGTGAAGCAATATTATATATGTACGTAATAGACTCACCTAAGAACGTTCTCGGGAATTCTTCATGGTAAAATTTTTCCTTCTGTCATTGAGACCCTCTCTCCAGGACTTTGAACAGGTCCCATCCTCTCGTCCCGTCACCGTCTCAGTCCTGACTTCGGATCCAGACGACTTAAGACTCCACTGAAAGATAGTGATCCCATCCAGAACTTTGTCAGACGTCGTAGTCTGAAGAAGAGATGAACGGGGTAGGATTGGGGAATAAAGGAGATCATCTATCAGTCTAGAAGTCGTAAACCTCCAGGACAAAAAAAAAAAAAAAAAAAAAAGAATTAAAACTTTTATAACGAATACACAGAATCTCAGTAAACATAAAAAAATCTCATCAAAATCTTTTGGATGAGAAGAAAAAAAACATCTTTTTGTCGTCTTTCATGTTTCGAGGCTGAATGGAGAAGGGAGGGGTACATCAATAAACGGACAACACCAAAGGAAGAATGTTAACTACTTGGTCATGACTACGTAGTGACAACTGATTTCAGATGTCAAATATAATCCCGAGTGAGAGACACAATTGTTTAAGAGGTCTAAAACTGTACACGTATTACAGTACATAAGTGGAAATAAAAAAAAACAAATAAATAAATAAAACATAAATGGAAATATTATAGTATGTCTTATCAAAGTGACAGGATTTTTAAGGAAAGACGAGGGGAATTAGTAGGGAGGTAGAGAGGGGGGTCCCGGAACCGTTGGTGACTAAAAAAAATGGCAGAGACATCGAAACGGAAAGGGTCGTACAGTATGTATATCAACCTTAATATGTCGCACATCAGAAAAGTCTGTTCTAGAAACCCCGTATTTTTATACATAGGGAGGTACGAAAAGACACCGAACTCTCGTATTAATAAAGAAGGAAACGACTGGATATATCATCTGACGGTCTTTGTGTCTGAATGAGTCTCGAACAAAAAGGACTTAGTCACAGACGGTCCATCCTCAAGAAGTTCTGTTGTGACTTACAACTGAAGTAGAAGAGTCGACAAAAGAAAATGAGTACACTGGAACAATGAGAAAAGGTAAACTTTTTATTTTCTCCTGGTTCTGATGTCCTACTCTATTTTTCTTGGGATCAGTTTCCCTGCGACCCGTAAAAAGGGAAATCGGGGTCGACTCGTACCTCGACGTCCCTGGTACGGGTCAGGGAGTCCCACGGAATCAGTGAAATCAGGTGTGTCGAACACCGTATTAACTAACCCGGTGGTCCTTGTAATAACTAGGACCTCTACTGGTTTTATTGACCTCGTCGGTTTGACACCAAGTCAGGTTATTCATACACGGATAAACTACTCACAAGGACATTAGACCACTAAAAAGAAACAAACAATGTCTTAAAGTCACAACCTTCCCTAGAGTCTTTAGTAGACCGTATTGTAAGAATAAAATCTCTAATTCAGTAAAACAAGTCTCCAATTTTAGAACTGGGTTCCGGACACAGACCACCAACTTTGTAAACAAGGGTCCGAGGATTATAGGAAAGGAAAGAGGACGTCCACTCATCCCCCGAATCTGTATTCGAAGAGGAAAATAAACAGAGACTGCAAAGAAAAAACGACGTTGACGTCACATTGGATCGGGTCCGACGGACCATTAACATACTTATTGTCTCGGGATACCTGTACATACTAAGGAAACTTTCCTTCTCCACCCACATCACGGTTTGAGTATCAGGGTGTATGGTCACAACTGAGAGATGAGAAAGTCTCTGAACATCATATTCACACACACATACGTACGAATCAGCTAGTCAGCACAGACTGAGAAACACTGGGGTACCTGACATCGGGTGGTCCGAGGAGACAGGTACAAAAGGTCCGTTCTTATGACCTCACCCAACGGTAAAGGATGAGGTCACATATACGAACCCATACACACTACCAACAATGTTACAACATAAATTAAAATATTTATAATGTATAGAAAGAACTCTAAATCTCGAGAAAAGTCCCTTAAACACCTAACCTTCAAATAAAAGAACTTCTTATCAATCATTTTAGTTCCTTTTATTCTATCTAGGTCTTACGGTCGACAGTCAAGATTAAATACTTGGTAAATAACCCTAGGTCTTTGGTTTAGTCTCTCATCTATCTTAGTAAGTTCTTAAAGAAAAAATTATCGGTTTTCATTGTATATTTTTAGAGTTGGGTAACTTTCTTCAATTCTTTGAATGTCCCCCGAAACTGTTTTGTCAGACTTGACTATCATAAACTTCCTACATGTAAAGGTCGGTTCGATTGGGTACAATGGACGTTGGAACCTCTAGGGTGTCGAGAATTCATATCTGGACTCACATTCTCCCGGTCTCTTGACCGACCACGGGAGTTTCACCAACTCTGAACCAGGGTGGTCCCCTTCTGGACAAGATCAGGTCTAGGACACGAGTTCTTCGTCACCTTTACTACCCTCACCCTGGTTGTGGTTGGACCTATGGACAAGATGGTTTACTTGAGAGGACCTTCGTCTGTGAACTTGTCTTCCGTTCTAACACAACGACAATACAAGAATCCGAAGGGTCTTTGTTACTGTAAAAGACTCTTCGAAGTATTGTGAAAGTCTTCAAGGTCATTAATAAAGTCTGAGATCTGAGACGACTGTTATTGTGTCTGCAACCTTTGTAGGGTCCTCGACAAACGGTCTTTCTTGTGGGAGGTACGAGGAATACTGAGTGTAGACTGACAAGTGGAAGGGTTTAAGGTGTCTGTGGAGGGGAGATGGAGACGAAGACAAATAGGAATACGATCTCGGACCCACCGGAAATAGAGGAAAAGATAGAGTAGGAAGTTCCAACTCAAGTTTACGGGGTTGAAGGTACCCTTTATGGGTGTTTTAACAATTTCGGGTGTGACTGGAATCTCGGGTCGTTAAGTAAGGATCAATAAATGGGTCATCCTTACTTGTGTACATAAGTACTTTCTAAACATATTCTTACAAGTATTCTCGAGATAAGTTTATCGATTTTTGATGTTTGTTAGGTTTACAGGTAGCTGTCATCTAGGATCTACTTGTCTGACATCACATCAGTATGGCACCTTATGATGAGCCGTTATTTTTCTTTCATTAATGACGAAAAGTATTGTCACTTATGGAACACAAGGTACTGTTCTCAACTCACATATGTCTTATAAAGATAAACATATTTCAAATTCTTGTATACACTATGATTAGACACCACTTTTTTTACTCTTGTCACTAACGGAAACCGGTCCTCCCGTCATCTTTGACTGATTGTCCCTTACCCCCTTTCACACACCCTACGAACTCTTCACAAACGTAAGTACTTTAAAGTTTGACATTGTAGATTCTAGACACGTAAAGTGACACATAGTCAACTTTGTTAAATTTTCGTTTCGTACCTTCCTTCGTGTAGTAAAAAAGGATCGAGAATCAAAAGAAACAAAGGATAATGAAATCTTTAATTCGAAAGGATCAGTCAAGCAACATTTAAATGTTAGTCTTTCTGTTGTCTTATATTAAAGCAATATGAATTACAAATAACGTTAGTGACCTAAACGAAAGTCCAGTTTCATAACGTTTGTAACGTACCTCCTGTCCTCTCGATAAACCCCCATGACGTTCCAAGAAAAACGAAGACTACAGTGTCGGGCGACCGAATGAGTGGACACTTCTAACAACAACTACGGATACCTCAATAAATAACTCCTATGAAAAGACAGAAAGAAAAGATACAGGAGAGTGAATGTAGATGGATCTTCTGACATACCTACACAGACATTTGAAGTAAATTATTAGGAGGAAACCCTTTAAGGGACCATCAGGTCACCAATCCTGAGACTTCAGAGTGACTGTTCCCGGACCCAATCTAGGGACCAGTCTCTAAAAGGATATTCGACACGTCACACCGGTTTTTTATTTTTTATTTTTTATTTATTTTTTATTTTTTATTTATTTTTTATTTTGGAGGGTTTGAAGGAAATATTGGGTGACAGTATTTAAAGACGTCTTAGAAAAGGAAAATACCCTGAAGGTTTAATACAAAACTACACAGGGAACTGTACAGAGAGAGGGAGTAACACGGACCTCGAGACAATTTCCACCCTTCATAGAATTTTTCAGTCACGGGTACTGTCCGAGACTTTTTTATATCCGTAAGTCATTACAAATAACTTTTACAATTATTTACTGTGATACAGAAAAGGAATATACCGACCACTTCACTCTTTCTCGACGTAAGTCTCCGTTCTTGAAAACCTACCAAACACAAAATGTCAACATAATAGACACGAGAGTATCGTGTAGAGAAAAAAAAGAGTGAGGATGGGAACGGAGGGGTATACTGATAAAATATTGGCTTAATCATATCATATTCACAAGGATGATTAAAGTATGACCGTTTCAAAACCTTTTTTACTGCAAAAATTTTACTTTCGTTAAACTTGGGAGTTTTCCCTAATGAAAAGTTTACTCTAACGTCTTAAACTGTGGAACCGGAAAACAACAACAAGTCAACGATTCAGCACAGACTGAAAAACACTGGGTACCTGATGTCGTGTGGTCCGAAGGGACAGGAAGTGATGAGTGTCTCAAACGAATTTGAGTACAGATAACTCACCCACTACGGTAGGTTGGTAGAGTAGGAGACAGTAGGGGAAGAGAAGGACGGAAGTTAGAAAGGGTCGTAGTCCCAGAAAAGGTTACTCAGTCGAGAAACGTAGTCCACCGGTTTCATGACCTCAAAGTCGAAGTCGTAGTTAGGAAGGTTACTTATAAGTCCTGACAAAAGGAAATCCTAACTGATCAACCGAGAGGAACGACAGGTTCCCTGAGAGTTCACAGAAGAGGTCGTGGTGTCAAGTCTTCGTAGTTAAGAAACCGTGAGACGGAAGAAATACATGTTGAGAGTGTAGGTATGTACTGAGGACCTTTTTGGTTTCGAAACTGATATGCCTGGAAATCAGAAACCGGAAAATGAAAGAACTTTAGTTACTCAAAAAGTGGTCCGAAGAGTTTTGTGTCATACAAGTCTAACCTAACCCGAAGCCTACATTATAAATTTTGTCGTTGTACAGACTGTCTAGGGTCTTTACTTTATACAGGCAAAGAAAATCGTTCCTCGTCTTCCGTTGTATTTCGTCGACGTCCTTAATTAAGTGGCTCTATCAACTGTAAAAGCTCGACTGACGGAGAATCTCTTTTACTACAGTAGGAGATCGTCGGATTACTGTCAGTAGTCGAACTCTCCTGTGTACGATTATTCCAAGTAACGAGTGGATGAAAAGAAGGAACAAATCGGTCTCACAGGAACCTACAGGTATTAAAACACAAGGATCTTATTAAAGATTCTCCCTGACCTCACACTTTGAGTCCCTTACTAAAAAAGAAAAAACCAGTCTTTTCCCTTAATTATCTAAGGAAGGAAGAAGATCACTGAGTTTCAAGATAAAAGTCAAACAAGTATTTATTGGTGTAAGTCCAACTGAACAGAAAGATTCCACGACCTTGGTCACAAATTTTACACTTTCTGGTGACGTAGGTCTACAATCTCGCCATGACTGTTGTTCTTCTTTTCCACCCTATTTTTGGATTGTACAATCAGAGTAGATACTACCTAATCAACGAGTCAACACAGGTTGAGAAACGTCGGGGCACCTGATATCGGGTGGTCCGAGGAGAGAAGTACCTTAAGAGATCCGTTCTTATGACCTCACCCAACGACAAGGGAAGAGGTCCCTTAGAAAGGTTGAGTCCCTAACTTGGACCTAGAGGACGTAACGTCCGTCTAAGAAATGGTAGACTCGGTTATGACTTGTAATTTAGACCTTGAAGATTTTATAGATCCCGTCCACAGTACCCAAACTAAAAGGAGGACCTGTTTTAATAACAAAAACTTCCTCAAGACTCTACTTAAAGGTCTCTGATCCACACTTATTATCTTACTTTTTATGGTCGAATTCCCTTACTCGGTACGGTCGAGTGGGTGTCGAGAGACTGGTCCCGAAAGTTGGGATTATGGTCCTTAGTAGAGCTTGTCCTCTGAACAATTCAAAGGGTTCGGAAAGACAGAAATGGAGGAGGGACTATCTGTCGTAGTCGTATGGGAGAAGACTCGTTAAAACGTAACCCCTGTAGGACTATTTAGATCACCTGGACATATTGAGGGAAGGGATCGTTCTGGGTGACCTTTAGAAAGTTAACTATTGAAACGACTTGTTCATTTGACACAACCGACGACGACGACGACGATTCAGTGAAGTCAACACAGGCTGAGACACACTGGGGTATCTGCCGTCGGGTGGTCCGAAGGGGCAGGGACCCTAAGAGGTCCGTTCTTGTGACCTCACCCAACGGTAAAGGAAGAGGTTACGTACTTTCACTTTTCACTTTCACTTCAACGAGTCAGCACAGGTTGAGAATCGCTGGGGTACCTGGTGTCGGATGCTCCGAGGAGGCAGGTACCCTAAAAGGTCCGTTTTCATGACCTCACCCCACGGTAACGGAACCACGGTTAATTCCTTCATTCGGTACTTAAAACCTTCTTTAGTTACTCAACGTTCATAGTCTCCCGATATTAAGTCTCATCACAAATAACGATTCCTCCAAAAGGACCTGGGGTGGAAACCGGGGGATCAGAACGATCTCTACTTGAAGACCTTTTTTTTCAAGTATGAGGTGAACCCACTTACGAACTCTCAATCTGTAAATCTGAGTCAACAATCCTCTTTTTTATAGAGGAATCGTTGATCCCACGAGGTCTACTAAGGTGACGGGAGATGTCACCTCCCGTCCGGCCAGTGGATGGTATAGTTATCGGTCACAACAAAACAACTATTTTGTTACTGTTTTAGGAACTAACTTAGACACTTTCGTATCTAAATTAGTTAAATTATTTGATCCATTAAATATTGGAGACCTATACTACAGACTGTAGGAAACTTCACTGCCATACATCTTAATTAAACCAATTACGGTTAAATCGTGATATAGACACCTTCCGAAGAAGGTCCGATACCTCCTCCCCTTTCTAGTTCCGCTATGGCAAGAACGGAAGTTCCTATGCGGTAGGCTTACCACATACTTGTATGCATGTGTTTATTAAATGTAAAGTATTTCTTATGCAGTGTATATAAATTAGTAGTGTTGTTAGAACACTCAACCCATGATAATAATAAATGTACGAAAACGGAGTCACGTTTCATAAAGAAAAAGAAACGGAGGTAAACGACATTTTACCCTTAAAATCTAATTATAACTACTGTGATTATCACTTGTAACTAATACACGATAAACAGTTCACGAAACCTTCATAGTCAATTAAATTAGAAGTATCGTTGAGATCACTTAAGACAGAGGAAAATACCTTTATGTCGTCCCAATTCAGTGTACGAGGTCCAATCTCTACCTCGAGTTTAGTAGACCGAGGTCTGGGTCACGAACTTTTTTCGTCGAAGGGAGGACTAACCATTCGTCATACAGGTTATCGTTTTCTGTACACTGTAGGTACCTCCCCTGTAATGAGGACCAACGACTTAAGACTCCGAGAGACCTTCTTAACCGTAAAATCGAACATGCGGAACCTTTGAGTTCAAACTGGTCTCTGTCTCCTCGGTCGAGACACTAAGGAGAAATACTCACTGGAAGATCAGGGAACGTCTACAAGAGAAAAATAAGGAAGAATTAAGGTTGTGAATAAGAACTGTTGAAAGGTTCATCTTTTAGAATAAAGGATAACTGATTTGACAACATCAAAAACAGTTTACGTCCCGATTAGAAAAAAATTTTTAAGTGATTAAAAAATTAACTTCATATCAACTACATGTTGTAATATTCAATGTCTCATGTTATATCACTAAGTGTTCAAAACTTCTAATATGGAGTAAATTTCAATAATACCTTATAACCGACACAAGGAACACAACGTGTTATATAGGACCATCGAACAAAATATGGATTATCAAACATGGAGAATTAGGGGAGGGGGATATAACGAGGGCGAGGATGGTCCTCCTTTCGTGAGCTCCGACGTAGACCCCGTCTTAATCCACACTACCAGTAAGTACCTC
The DNA here is from genome assembly GCA_006410555.1 of Capra ibex. Taxonomy (NCBI): domain Eukaryota; kingdom Metazoa; phylum Chordata; class Mammalia; order Artiodactyla; family Bovidae; genus Capra; species Capra ibex. Next base: position 1,446,882 of record SJYO01028879.1, read on the forward strand.
TCTCCCTTTAACCAAAACCTACTTTCCAGTCCCTACATCAATACCAGCACCGAAAAGAATAACGAAGAAAATACAGAGACTACTCGTAAGAGGAAAGAGATCCGAGTAAAGGAAGGAGTGGATACTTTGGTAAGATAGAAGACCTGAAGTTTGTTGATAACCATCAAAGGTCACTCCGTTACTTGGACTCTCAAGAAACACTCACTGAGGTAGCTACAATACATACCGGTGATAGTAAGTATTAACAGAAAAATCCTTTGTGGTTATTTTTATAGGAGATCTAACAAAAATCTGTACTATCTTTAAAAAAAAAAGGAGATTCCGTTTTCTCAGTTGACTTTATCGTTAATTTTAGTCTGAAAAAAGTGTCGTTCATTTTATAGACACCATAGATTCATACATTAGAGATAAATTTTTTTTTAAGTGACTTCCCAAAACTTCTTGACCTAGAAGGTATAGAATGGAATTAAGAACTTCGGTACGTATTTCTATGAAGCTCTTCTCCGACATCCGTTGTACTCATGTCCTCTCTGAACGACCTTAATCAAAGAAATATCCAATCTGGTAATTACAACCTTCCTCTCTTAGTCCAAGTTACTGACTCTGTTTCCCTCTTCTCTGTCTGAACTTAGAGGTACAACTGTCCATTCTTCTCTCCAAAATACCGGGTTTACTATTCCGTCTCACAAGTTCGGTAACATCAGTTCCCCGCTTCTGTCACCTTATGGTTTCTTCGTGAGAAGACTTCCGAGGACAATCCACTATAAGGACCAGTAACAGTTATGTCTTTAGAGTGTTGTCCAACTCTTTTAAGTCAGAAGTAATTGTAAGAGGCAACGAGAGTGAAACGTAGAGAGACAGGTAAAAGATTGAGACTTACCTTCAAAGGGCCCTTTGGAAAAGATACTTACCTTACATACTCCAAACAGGGTCCCCTCTTTTTTTTTTTTCTTTTTTGGGTGTTCCTTGATGTTGTTTCTGGAAGAAGGGGACTTTATAACGGTACCCCTCGGATATTGTGGATAGAAAAAAGTTCTTACCCATTTTTAAGGGTGGGAGACCATAAGTCCTCATGGTTCTTACAACGAGGAAGATAAATTGCCGTCTCAAAGGAAAGAATAAATAATTTTTTTAACTTTCTCCAAATTTTACTGAATCCAAAAATTCTTTATGATCCCACCTCGGAAGAGTCGGTGTCTATTCGTAGTCGAGAAAGACTAGACGAGATAACAGTCGATTCGTTAGCAACCAAACACGTAACAGGAGGGACGCGGTCTGTCTTCCCTCTCTTTTGGAATAGGCGTGTCCGAGGACAATGATCGTCTGTGAGGGAGGACGGTCTCCACCCGAGACCCTTGTGTCACGTAAGTTATTAATTTTCTGCCCCTCGTCGGTTGTAAACGTGTCCACTGACTATATCGGGTAGGGTCCAGTTGGACCTCCAAAGCAAACATGTAGCAACAGATTAAAAGAAAAAATTCGTTACTCTCTCTCTTATATATCCGACGACGACGACGACGATTCAGCGAAGTCAGTACAGACTGAGACACACTGGGGTATCTGCCGTCGGGTCGTCCGAGGGGACAGGGACCCTAAGAGGTCCGTCCTTGTGACCTCACCCAACGGTAAAGGAAGAGGTTACGTACTTTCACTTTTCACTTTCACTTCAGCGAGTCAGCACAGGTTGAGAAACACTGGGGTACCTGATGTTGGATGGTCCGAGGAGATAGGTACTCTCAAAGATCCGTTCTCATGGCCTCACCCCACGGTAACGGAAGAGACTATATATCCGATGACTCCACATAACGATTGTATCCCTTGTGAACTCCTCATCCCACCCCCGTCCACTTAGTAACCATTAATTTTAGTTCAAAAACGAACTTTGGAGAATGATGAAAAGATATCGTCGAAGGAACAATATCATTTGTAAGAAGAACTGGACCCATTTTTTACAGAAATTTTTTTTTCTGACAAAATGACTCTACATCAAATGTATGGTGATTTAACGACGACTTCTTAACTACGAAAACTTGACACCACAACCTCTTCTGAGAACTCTCAGGGAACCTGACGTTCCTCTAGGTTGGTCAGGTAGGATGTCCTCTAGTCAGGACCCACAAATAACCTTCCTGACTACAACTTCGACTTTAACGTTATGAAACCGGTGGACTACGCTTCTCGACTGAGTAAACTTTTCTGGTATTACGACCCTTTCTAACTCCCGTCCACCTCTTCCCCTACTGTCTCCTACTCTACCAACCTACCGTAGTGACTGAGTTACCTGCACCCAAACCCACCTGAGGCCCTCAACCACTACCTGTTCCTCCGGACCGACGACGCCAAGTATCCCATCGTTTCTCAGCCTGTGTTGACTCGTTGACTTGACTTGGCTTTAAATGGATTTCCTATATTAAACCACCAAAAACCAAATACTTAGACACGTTGGTAGTGATATTAAAATCTAACAAAAACACTGAAGTTTTCCTTCATGGGTGACAACAGTCGGGACAAGAGAGGAAGAGGGTGGTAGGGATTCGTTGTTGATTAGATGAAAGACAGAGGTGTCTTAGACACCTTAGAAAGTATACACTTGTACGTTACATACCAAAAAACCACTGATCAAAGAAAGTGAATCGTACTACAAGAGTGCCAGATAGGTACAACGTCGTCTTAAAGTAATGAAAAATTTAGTGGCTTATGATAAGGTGACACACCTACCTTGTGTAAAAGAAATCAGTAAGTAGTCAACTAACTGTAAACCTAACAAGGATGAGACTCCGATAATACTTATTGTGTCAATACTTGTATGTACATGTACAAAAACACAACTGTAGATAAAAGTAAAGACAAACCATAAATGGATTCTCACTTTAACGACCCAGTATACCAATTGAACTAAAAATTATAAAACTCCTCGAAGGTTTGACAAAACGTTTTTCAGACCAGGTAAAATGTAGAGGTGGTCGCTACATACTCCGACTGTGGACAGAAAAACGTAAAAAGAGAACAAATACCCCAGGATTTCGAGAGACTTTCTAGTCTTTACATCGTCCATCAAGTACAACTGTGGATAAATCCTTCAGAGAAAAGAGGAGTGTTTGATATTTGTAACGATAACAGATTACTCCTCCACGACCTCTTCCGTTACTGTGGGGTGAGGTCATGAGAACGGACCTTTTAGGGTACCTGTCTCCTCGGACCATCCGACGTCAGGTACCCCAGGGATCTCAGCCTGTGCTGACTCGTTGAAGTGAAAGTGAAAAGTGAAAGTATGTAACCTCTTCCTTTACCGTTGGGTGAGGTCACAAGAACGGACCTCTTAGGGTCCCTGCCCCTTCGGACCACCCGACGACAGAGACCCCAGAGTGTCTCAACCTGTGCTGACTTCGCTGAATCGTCGTCGCCGTCGTTGTTACTCCTCCACGATGGTGGATACTTCGTCTTTGTGTTTAAAGAAGAAACTAAATATTATTGGAAGTTATTAATGTCTTCTTAGACACATAAATCGAAATATACAAATTTACAAGATCTCATGGTTACAAGGAAAAATTTTAAGTGTAAGAAATCACAAAACGATAAATTATTAAACATGGAACTAATGTCCAGTAATTACGGATAAAACAATTATTTTCGTTCAAGTGTAAACGTAAAATTCTACATAGTAAATAGAGTATGACTGAGATTCGTTGAGTCAAAAAGTAGGTATCCTTGCAAATCCGGTTGACTATTTTGTTGAAGATATCTGTCTGATTATAAATCAGAAACCTTAACTTTAAATACATAGAAAACAAATATAAACTGGAGTTTCATAATCCATACCTTACTTAAAATCACGGGGTTTACAACAAGGTATACGGTTTGGGAATAGAATCTTTGTATCATATATTCCGATTATTCAGGACAAAAATTCTGTTTTTTTAAACAGAAGATACATAAATCTAAATAAAGAAGTAACATGAATTACACTTTCTATCAAGGGATAAAGTCTGTAATCAACCGTAAAACAGAAATCAAAGTTGTCAGCAATTATTCAATGCCCGGGTCGATTGGAAGTACCTGGTTGAGCCTCGTCGTAAGATTTACTCGTCACTCGAAAGAGATCTATGATAGTGAGGACGTTGAACTTTGGTTCAGAGGATTACTGTACACAACTTCCTGTCCCGAACTAAAGTCCAAAGGGAAACCGAACAAAGTAGAGGTAAACGACTGGGACCTAATACGTCTATCATAGGACGAAACTCATTAGACCGGGGGACGCGGTCTGGAACCGACAGTGTGATGTAATATTGGTTACCAAGTTTGTGAAGAAAATGTATTTCTGACAAAAGAAGGGTCACTAAGAAGATTCTATAAGTACCGATTGATTTTTATGACGACTTAGGACATGAGCTTACCTCAAAGTTCCAATTGTACCTTTGACAATAGTGAACGAATACGACGTATTTTTAGACAAAATAGAAACATTGTTAGGAAAATAATTTTTTCGTAACGGTAAGGAGACAATGTGTTCATAAAATATTCTATGGTTCGACTGATACCGAACGACCGTTCTTTTGTTCAATACCAATAAATATACGGTCATACGTAAATAAGGGTAGGTCTCAATATATGTTAATTAAATACTATTGGTTAACACTGTCGCTTTTCTTGAAGATGTGTGATCGAATATAAAGGTTGTTGTCTTCTTGTGTTCAGTAAAACTATTACAGAATACACAGGTCACTTCATTAAAGGGATAATGACCGAAAATCGCTCTGAAATATTAATTTACTCTCACTTTTTTGTGACTGTCGGTTGTAACACAATGTAAATAAAGTTCACATTTCAGTTTTAAAGTACCTACCGGTAACTCCGTAACTTCTTTGTGTTTCTCTTGTCTATACTCCAGTACTTCCAAATACAAGTAAAAGGACGGAAAGGTTTTCTTCTTCCCATTTGTATTTACTTTCATAAACGAATTGTTCCGTGAACTCAAAGAAATCTTTGGTTCTTACCTATTCTACCCTTAGATGGGAGCTAGAAAAAAAAGTTTATATCATTTGGAGAATTTAGACAGAAAACTTTTCTTCAACGAACATATATGTCACAACAGATACGGATATATATATATATTTTAGAAATCTATCTAAATTCTCTTAATGAAACATATAAAATATATTTTATATGTTTATGAATATATTCATATATATAGACATATTTTATATACTTTATATGTATATATTTTAAAATATACAGTGAGTAATTCCTAAACTTTTGTGCAAATAGGTCCAAAAACAAAAGTACAGATGAATACGTCAAAAATTTTTGCAATGACTGTCTTTTCCTTTCGTAATTGTCGTGACGTTCTAATTTGGACAAAATACCGTTTACTAAAATTTGAAATCCTTGGTAGAAATTTCCGACGTTTACTTACGGACAAAAAGTGAATCCGGTCACCGCTAACACAGAGCGGATCTTTATGTCTCTGTGAGTGTCTCGCACACCTGATCACACGTAAGGACAGGAGTAATATTGCACCGGACCCCGAACCTCGATTTGTAAAAAGATCTTGTATTACTCGACACATGACATTACTTCCACAAACTTTAACTAAACTGACAATAAATCATATTTTTCAGGGCCTAGTTTCTGAGACCGTTTGGGTGTCTGTGTATCCGCAGGTGTCTGTTTCCTATAGCATACTGACAGCTCCCCGTTCACCTCTCCACATCACCGAATTCGGCTCGGTTCCTTAGATAGTTCGTCAATAGACTAGTAAAAATAAAGTGCAGTGGTATGTAATGAGTGTTTAACGGTATACCGTGATCTACTAAACCCCCTAATAAAACTTCTCATAATGTTTTGGGTTAAATTAAAGGGAGCAAAGGATCATAAAAACGTAACGAGGAAGTAGTGTCAGTACCTGTGGGAGGGTTCGAGTAAACATTTTACTTAAAAGGACTTACGGTAAATTAGAATAACGGTATCAATGTTTGGTTCTTTAGTTTCTAACGATCCGACTCGACTTTTATCGACTGAACTATGTGCCATCTCCTGATTAAGAATACGTTTCGAGAGATGAGTGTATGTTAGAGACTAAGTTTCTTGTTACCTTTCAAACTAGGAACTTTTGGGCTGGAAGACTACGAAAAAGTGAGAAGTTGTGTCTTGTTGGTATCCAAACTTACGTCACGCATTACGTACACATCTACTCCAAGACGAAACGTTGAACGACAAAGTCGAAGATAAAATAATAACGTTACTCAAGTGTCGTATAAACAGAACTATAAAAGTGTTCGTTATGACCCTAAGAATATTGGTGAACGTTTAATATTTCGATCCTTGATTACATTACAAATATTAAATTCTTTCCGAATTTATTAGAGAACTAATAATGATAAATGTTAACTGTTTAATTTAGATAAATGGACTGTATAGAAAGATAGATATATAGATATAGATAGATAAATGGACATATATACATACTAGATCGATAGATAGACATTACCATAGTAGTACTTCGTTTTGGTATTGGACCTAGTTTGTACATGAGTTACCCTCTCGGAGTCCTAAAGAACGTACTTTTCGTCAACTCAACGATCTGTGATTTTTCGAATGAAAACATCCATATACATATGGTTCTAATATGTATGGGTATATATATCTTTCTCTTCTATTTCTCTATTTTTTCAATAGTTTTATTAAGCTTATTTATATAAAATTCCTCTCAAGATACTAACGAACTGTTGTTTAGTCAAAAATTCTCAAAAGAGTTGTGGTTTAGAGGAAATTAGATTATAAGTTATATGTTTTTTGGGTAAGACACACGATTACTAAACAGTGGTAGATCAAACATAATAAGAACCAAGAATGTTTGTTATTTTAGTTAAAGAAAACTGTAAATAAAGTAAAGGAACCCAAAGGAAAGAGAGTGGACATTTTACTCCCCAAATCTTGGAGACTCTAGAAATAGTCCGTCTTTTAAGACTAAATTAAAAAGAAATTAAAGGTAATTAAGTTGGACGCTAAATAGGTTAAATTTAAACTACTAAATTCCGAAACCACATAATCCTTTATTAAAATACCATAAACTGGTCGTTAAGATTTTGTTGGTATCAGTGTCTTCTAAGTCTCATTTATCCTTCATGACGTCCATAACTCCCTCAGGTGTGTCGCTCCAAACGACGGGAGCGGTCCCGTTCTTCGGTTCTCCGGTCTTCGACATAGCGATAATGATACGTCACGAATGACTGACAGGACCCCGAAGACATGTGAAGAAAAATATACTTTTTTTAGAGACCTCTGAAACTCGCAGGACCCCTTGAAGAGTAACTTACAACCTCCGTGTCTTCGATGGTACTACGAAAGAAATTGGTGGAGTGAGTTCTCCGATACCCCGTAGGACCGGAGTGGGTACATCCTTTTCATTCATTTCAGCAAGTCAACACAGGCTGTCAAACACTGGGGTACCTGACATCGGATGGTACGAGGAGGTAGGTACCCTAAAAGGTCCGTTCTCATGACCTCACCCCACGGTGACGGAAGAAGTACATCCTTTTCCCCTACGAATTTCTCCAAAACGTTACATACAAGGTTCCCTGGAAGACAACCAAACTTTGACACTCTTTACGACCCAATTCGTTTCCTTTGTCCGAAGAAGAAAAAAAATTTTTACAAATGAAAGTGTATCCATTAATACATATGTCAGTCTATTATATTGACAATATCAGTCAGTCAGTCACTCAGTCAAGTCAGGGAGTTAGCACAGGCTGAGGGACGCTGGGCTACTGACGTCGTGCGGTCCGGGGGGACAGGTGGTGGTTGAGGGTCTCAGATGAGTCTGAGAACAAGTGACTCAGTCACTACGGTAGGTTGAAGAAATGACATCCTGAGGACATCCAGAAATTTCAAGATCAAAGGTTTTCACATTCAGGGAGTTTCCTCCTCCTACGTTGTGACGAATGAAAAATAATTGGAAAAGAGGAGACCGGGTGGTCATGACACACTTTACTGACACAGTAATTTACGTTAACCCGTCTCTTCGGTTATCCACAAAAGAACTCACGGCGTAAACTAGTCAACTGTTGAAGGATATCAATAAGATTCTTCCCGAACCTCACGACCGAGATCAATCTTCCTTTTTCTCCCTATCGTCCCAAACTATATGCACCTAAACGGTACGGGTGAGCAAGAATTCTCAGAAAGACTCAGAAAGTTTGTAGTGAGTATTTATACAGGTATAGGACCCCTAAAGCTAATGTTAAACTGACTCAGATTCTATGAATTTTTTTGTTAATAAATTAAAATTAACCTCCTATTAATAAAATGTTACGACACAAGTAAAGACGGTACGTAGTCACACTCAGTCGGTATCCATATGTATACAGGGGAGGGAGAACTTGGAGGGAGGTGGAGGGTGGGGTCGGGTGGACAGATCATACAATGTCTCGCGGTCCACAGGACGTCGTTGAAGGACATATTGTCCTTCGAGGGACACAATGTGTCGTTGAAGGGTAATCGATAGATAAAGTGTATACCATTACATATATAAAGTCACAATGAGAGAATTAAGTAGGGTGGGAGAGGAATGGGACGAGACAGACATTCAGACAAGAGATATTGACTCAGACATAAAGACAGACGTTTATCCAAGTAGTTGTGAGAACTAAAGTGTATTCAACCTTCGAGTCTTTTATGGCACTTCTGAGAGGTCGACCGACGTCCAGGTCTTCGATACCGGACAATTGACCTCCACGACGAAATTCCCGTCCTTGATAATGTTGGTTTTCTCGTTCTCGGGAAATGTAGTTGTGTGTGAAAGATCCACATTTAAAGTAAGTGTGTTCATGTCAGTTACTTTATGACGTATGTAATTTCCGTACGAGTAGACAAATAATACTTTCGTCTTAATACAAAACCCGACGGAATAAAATTTTTGGACAACTTACTTTGAAATAATCGATGAACCTCGTTTTGTGGGGTGTGGACAAATAACATGTGATACATTTGACATTTTATGAATAATTTGAAATGACTTTTACATCAATGGTAAGGAACGTAAGAATACTTATATATAGTAGTGTAATATCAGTCTGGTTAATCTAGTGTTGATTTATATTAGGCTCAAATCTACTACAATCGTCTACAATTGTATGTCTCAATAACGAATATGTAGTAGACATTAAGTCGTAGTTTTTTACACCATCTGTACCAAATAATTTCTATTACATCTGTCTAAAATTTCCACTGGACACCAATTACTGTTTATTATTTTACAATCCCAATTTAATTGAGGGGGTTTTACAGACACTCTTTTTATCTTATATTCTCGTCTGTTAAACTTGGTCTGTTTTTCTGATCTCGGGTCACGGAGACTTTATCGGTCGAACACACCCTGGGTACAGAACATCCGAGGTCACATACGAGCCGGGAAGTTAATTATCCCCTTTTCCGTTGTTGTGACCTCGACAACATCCCACGAATCATGTTAATGTCTGTCTTGTTTTTTACTACGATCGAGGAGGATACTCAAAAAATGGGTCTTGATAAATACCTTTAGTAACAGTTTTATAACCACGAAACTAAAGTCTAAAAAAATAGGTGGACGGTAACAACCCTCTCAACCCATTATACCTTTGAAATCATGAAACTCTTCTTGCTAAAAAAATCCTTGATTACCGTAGACATAATAATTATAAATACAAATCTTATGTGGGTACCGGTTAAAGTATGGAATGCATCCACAAAGAATATCCGTCTTTGATGGTTAATACGTAGAGACAAAGGTTAGTAGATAGATAGAGGGGTTTATCACTGTGACTGGGTAAAGGATTCCTAACGAATGTCTATTTACTTTCGAGATGTGAACGATATGGGTTCCATTTTTAGTTTAGTTTATATATACTTCCTCCCTTTCCCTAGTATCCTTTGTAATTTACAATGGTTGTAAATTTTTACACCTCATAGTTTTCAGGCAGTGTTAATACCAATACTTACTGACACGGGGGAAAAGTCGAACGGAAAAACACAGAAAAACTGTCCGTAATTTCGTCTTTAACCCGAGTGTATATATCCGAGTTGTAGGTTTACAAAACCCCTTCTAAATGAACACAGAGGGTCCGGACCGGGTATCATTAATAATTTCTTTTTAAAACACTCGTCACTCGTTTATCTATTACCCACCTTCTCTACGAATAGATCCTAGAAGTGTCCACAAAGACTCGACAACTAAAACCCCCACAAAATTTAGAATCGAGACTTATGAATGATCCATATACTATCTAACAGCAAAATAAAACCTTTCCATTTGAAATATTACACTATTTTCTAAAATTAATTAAATCAATAATTTAGAAATAGTTTCGGAAACAATGGTGTAAAAAGAAAAAGAAACTCGTTTGGAACCTTTCCATCTCAAAATATTTGGTCAAAAATATACTACGACACCAGACCTTAAAGACTTTTGTAAGGGTCAATTCTTTACAACTTTCTTAATAAAGAGTATTTTTTAGTTACGATTGATCTACCTCGTAAAAAAAAAAACGTTACTACCGATTACTCGTTTTGGTCTAGAAATGGAGAATTATTCACTATATTTTCCAATTTTTGTTGGTCACACAATGGTTTCCGACCTAGGTCTATACGGGACAAAGTTGTAAAACCGTATAAAACTGAATTGTATTCTACTGATTCTTTTTAGAATTTTACGGAGATTTACCGAGTTCGATTACTTGTTCATTAACTTTCACTCAGACCCCATTCATTACGGGGTCCTCCTTCTACTCTCACCTTCTATTACTAGAAACTAAAACAGGGAACTTAACTCCGGTCGGCTCGTATCCTTTGACGAATCGACCTCGGTCCGTACACCTTTTCCGTTCCCGATGCCGACACTTTGTAGTGACTCGGAACAGGACTGGGGACCTGTTAGGATGGTGAGATGGAAGGATGTAGATATCCAGGAAATACCAGATCTAATTAAATTAGTCGTTCAGAAAGTAAATTGTCCAAAAATTTACGATGGATATTATCTTTGAAAAACAGACTTCGTTACCCCTTACCGTCACCCAGTTACTTACTTTTCAGTTTCGTCCCCTTAGTGTGTTTTTATATAAATTGAATTCATCACATAAAATTATACTGTATATATTTATATGTAAGTAGATGCTTAGAAACTATAACCGGGTACCTCAAAAGGTATCTAAAAGAGTAGATTTGATCTACGTGACAGTAACTAAAGGTAATAGTCCCTATATAAATTTTACCTCGTTCTTGAGTTTATATGTACGTTTCTTTAAACTCACGTCTTCAGACATAAAAAGGGACTGGTAAATGGAAAACGGGTGTTGATCGAATTGTCGTAAAAAAAGAATCACTGACTAAATATAGTGAAAAGTTTCGTACGGAAACTAAAACTATCTTTGTTACTAAAAAAAGAATAAGACGAAAACACAGAAATAATTACTATTATTTTACACGTCCACCGTGGTAGTCCACATGTCCCGTTTTCCGATGGTTCGAGATCCCCTTCGCGATGGGTGGGCCTCGGACGGGCCACGAGACCGTACTCAGTGAGGCAATTCCCTCGAAGTTGATACATACACTGTCCAAAATCCTTCACTTTTTTATTTTCCCTTATTCTACGGAAATACCGTATCACGGTTAGGGTTTCTTTGAGTCACTGTTTCTTACAAATTTGATGACGTGTTAACGTGAGTAGAGTGTACGATCATTTCATTACGAGTTTTAAGAAGTTCACTCCGAAGTTGTCATGTACTTGTCTCTTGAAGGTCTACAAGTTGACCCAAATCTTTTCCGTCTCTTTGGTCTCTAGTTTAACGGTCGTAGGTAACCTAGTATCTTTTTCGTTCTCTCAAGGTCTTTTTACAGATCAAGACGAAGCAACTAATACGGTTTCGGAAACTAACACACCTAGTATTGTTTAACTTTTTAAGAAGTTTTACCCTTATAACCTGGTGGAATGGACGGAGGACTCTTTAGACATACGTCCAGTTCTTCGTTGTTAATTTCGACCTGCACCTTGTTACCTGACGAAGGTTTAACCCTTTTCTCATACAGTTTCGACATATAACAGTGAGACGAACAAATTGAATATACGTCTCATATAGTACGTTCCTACCTACTTCGTGTTCGACCTTAGTTCTAACGGTCCTCTTTATAGTTATCGAAGTTTATACGTCTATTGTTGTGGGAATACCGTCTTTCACTTATCCTTGACTTCTCGGAGAACTACTTTCACTTTCTTCTCTCACTTTTTCAACTGAATTTTGAGTTGTAAGTTTATTGTTTCTAGTACCGTAGACCAGGCTAGTGAAGTACCGTTTATCTACCCCTTTGTTACCTTTGTCACTGTCTGAAATAAAAGAACCCGAGGTTTCAGTGACATCTACCAAAGACTTCGGTACTTTAATTTTCTGTGGGCGAATAATCTTCTTTTCGATACAGGTTGGATCTGTCGTATAATTTTTCGTGTCCGTAAGGAAACGGTTGTTTCCGGACAGATCGATTTCAATACCAAAAAAGTCATCAGTACATGCCTACACTCTCAAACTGGCATTTCTTTCGACTCACGGTTTCTTAACTACGAAAACTTGACACCACAACCTCTTCTGAGAACTCTCAGGGAACCTGACGTTCCTCTAGGTTGGTTAGTTAGGATTTCCTTTAGTCAGAACTTATAAGTAACCTTCCTGACTACGACTTCGACTTTGAGGTTATGAAACCGGCGGACTACACTTCTTGACTGAGTAAACTTTCCTGGGACTACGACCCTTTCTAACTTCCGTCCTTCTCTTCCCCTGCTGTCTCCTACCCTACTAGCCAACCTTAATGATTGAGCTACCTGTACTCTCACTTGCCCAAGACCCATAACCACTATCTGACCCTTCGGAGCGTACGAAGTCAGGTACCCCAACTTTTCTCAGTCTGTGCTAACTCGTTGAGTTGACTTGACTATACATATTGTGTGTATGTGTGTGCCCGAAGGGACCTTCGAGTCAACCATTTCTTAGGTGGACGTTACGTCCTCTGAGATCAAGTTAAGGACCCAACCTTTCTAGGGGACCTCCTTCCCATCCGATGGGTGAGGTCATAAAAACCCGAAGGGACCATAAAGGCTACCATCTCTTAAACGGACGTTACGTCCTCTGGACCCAAGCTAGGAACCCACCCCTTCTAGGGGACCTCCCACCGTACCGTTGGGTGAGATCATAACTTAGGGGTTCACGTCTCCTCAGACCACCCGACGTCAGGTACCCCAACTTTTCTCAGATTATACTGACTCACTGTTTCGTGTGTGTGTGTACGTATAGTTATTTATGTACATACGACGACGACGATTCAGCGAAGTCAGCACAGGCTGAGACACGCTGGGGTCTCTGCCGTCGGGTGGTCCGAGAAGGTAGGTACCCTAAAAGGTCCGTTCTCGTGACCTCACCCCACGGTAACGGAAGAGACTTTATGTACATATACGTATTAATTTTTTTTTCTGTATGTTTCGTCATGTTCTCTTATTTCCTGATTAAGACACACAAATTTCTTCGAAAGAGACTAATTGTGTCAAGTATGATTAGAAAGAGAAGAGAGTATACCAATTAAAGTTTATACGGAGTATACTTACTATTCCTTTACTTCTGTTTCCGTGAAGATAGTTTAAATTCAAATAACCTTTTCCAACATTCAATCTTCGTTAACAACATTTGTCACACGTAGCAACTTTGTGACGGAGCCACCATGGTAAAGACACTCACTACCTACCACTCAAGCCAGATTTCCCCACCTTCCTCCACTTTCGTAGATAATATTTTATTAAATTTCAAATTAACTCTCACAAGAAGATTTGGAAACTATCTAACTGACGTTGAAAAACTATAAAGGTTGATATGATATTTAAAGTGGTACGACCTGACCCAAGGTCTTATAGGCAGGACAGTTACCGGATGTGCCATACGAACTTAACTACTAAAAGAAAAACTACTGTCAAGATCCAGTAGTCAAGTCAGTCAAGTCAGTGAGTCAGCACAGGCTGAGAAACACTGGGGGACCTGACGTCAAGATCCGGTATTACTACTGATTAGTTCCTCCGTTAGTTACCTTACATGTATCACGTAAACTAAGTCACCCTAATCATACTGACGTATTACACTGTCCATAACGATGTAAATTTTGTAAATTAACTTAATGTGTGTACCGGTAAGATAGATGACCAATGACAATCTTAAGTTTGTGGATGTGACTGTCCGGTCTTTTTTTAAACTAAAATTTCTGACCCGTAGTAGTGACTTTTCGTTTAGTACAATTATGTTTTTAAAATTTAGTTATTCCATTTTTAAATTCCATAGAAAAACCTCAGTCCTATGTGAACAACCTCTGGTTCCTTTTTTATAATCTTTTTATGTTTTAGAGAGACCTTAAATACATTATAATCCTGGAATGTACATTTCGTAAAGTCACCGACAATAAGAACGTCAGTTCAAAAGAAACCGACTCCAATGACACTTTCAATTTCTAGTCTGTTATCGTGGAATCTATTTACTCTTTACTCTGTCTTTAAGTTTATGACTTTTATAATTGTGAATCCTTTTATTCTACTTTATGTCGAAAGTTTAATGCAGTCACCGTCCCTTTTATTAGGAAGCAGTGTATGCTCTAACAAAATAATACTTTTTTTCACTATTTTAGTAAGTCTAACAAACGACAATGGGACCGGAAGTCTACCTTGGAGACAGGAACCAATTTGTTTTCGGTCGGTAACCGTTATTCGTTGGTGTTTACAGACCCCTATAGAAAAATCTACCTTCGAAGACTTAATTTTGACCTTGTTTAGTAATAACAGCCTCACAGTCAATCCAACGACATGGAACCTTTTTATATCACGGCTAGACGGTCTTCGGTCTCTTAATTGAAAAAGATAAACGAAAACCTCGTGCAAGAGTAAAACACGAATCTTTATTAATGAGGGTGAAAAGTGTGACTAAGGGACAACAACCGCCAACATTTTACATACAATAGTGCAAAACTAAGGATACACAATACTCCTTACACAAGTCCGCCCTCTTCGAAAGCATTCCAGAATCACGGATTCTACACCCGATGACCAGAAGTCAAAGGGTCCGACTCTCAGTTACAATAATTGTTAAAAACTACAGGAAAAGGGGGGTCTAGAGATATCAATCGTTAAGATTATACTCCAAGAAAGAGATTTCGAAATAATTTTTTTTTTTTCCTTAACAACTTCTTACTGACCGAAAGAGAAAACTTTATTACTATCTATTGTAAATAACTGACAAATCACGTACAACTCCAAATATTTGTAATGAAGTAACTGTCTCACCGACATTGAGAAACTATAAAGGTTGATACGACTTAGATGTAAAATCGAAAGACTCTAACCATTACAAGAGTGAATCCAATCTTTAGTAAAAGTTTTTTCCATTTTAGTACTGATAGTATGTCTAGTTTTTTTTTCTTACAGGTAATTTCAAAAGTAATAATTAGTTACTCTCCTTGTACGTCTACAATGTTGGACAGATTTTCTCCTAGGTCTTATGTTTGTGTAAACATCTAGTCTTGGTAACTTCACTCACCTGTTTACCTCCGTTTTGTGCAAAAGGTTTCGTCCTATTTTTTCAGTTAACTAGAAGATGAATTAACTTGTCTTAAACGTAGAGACATCTGTTCTTTACATGACATAACGATAGTCAATACATTCGGTATGTCTTAACATTTGATCGAGGGACCTCTCTCTAGGGGACCTATTACGTATCAAAAGGTGAATTCGTGTTTTAAAGGGGAGGGAGGTACGGGTAAACACACACAAAACACAAGTACCTAACCTTTTTATTTAATTGCAAAAAAAAATTAAAAATAAAATATAACCTCATATCAAGTACAGTTACCATACAGCCAAAGTCCACATGTCGGTCCACTAAGCTAATATGTGTATGTACGGGTCAAATATCTACCACTATAGTTCCAAGTCTCCCCTGTCCGAAAACTTTATAAGTAATCATTTCTTTCAGTGACATAATACCATTTCTCTATAGACTCAGTCACCTTACTCTATGTGCTCCACTCACTTTAGTGACTTTCTACAGGTGTGGAGATCTTAGAATATCTCTTTGAGTTACTTCATTCCTCACTTTCTCCTGACGTCTTACAAATGTAAACTGGGTAGACTTCAGACTGGTTTACTCCGTTTCCTAGGTTTCACTACAAGTACGGGAAGTCGACTAAGGACCGTTATTCTTTCACTTTCACAATCAGCGAGTCAACACAGACTGAGAAACACTGGGGTACCTGACATCGACGGTCTTAGGAGACAGGCACCGTAACGGGTCCGTTCTTATGATCTCACCCAACGGTACGGGAGGAGGTCTCCTAGAAAGGTCGTGTCCGTGACTTGGGTCCAGAGGGCGGAACATCCGTCTAAGAAATGACAGACTCGACTGTTACCCTTGGGAAGACGTTTACGTGACGTAAGGTTACTTTCGTTTATGTGTTTGACAAGTTTACCACGAATCTCGGTACGAGTAAAAAAGACGAAATCAAAGTGGATTGTACTTTCGGACCCCTCCTCAAGACGTCCCCGAACACTACGTCCATTTCCTACTCTAAGAAAGCCCGGATATCCACTCTGTCGAAGACCCACACCACGTCCGTCAAGAACGTAGAGACTGAGATTAAGTTCAATTCTATAATCCGACACATCAATGGGTGACAATGTAGTAGTGACGTACCTCCCTTCGATCCATCCTGTCCACACACTGTCTCCGAGTAAAGGAACCACGAGACGAGTTCCGACCTCGTCAACGACTCTACTGATAGTAGAGACGGTGTAGGGTCCTGGACCCCCACACCTCGGTTGAGCCTCCTCCAACATTCTTAGTTTGTCTTTCGTACTAACTGTACGATCACCTGTGTTTTGACGATTCACGCTTTCGGGTGTAAGTTTGTGGTACGTACAAGTTTATAGTACCTAGATTGAGGTCTAGTACACGGATTGAAGAGGTGATGTGGTAAATGGGACCAAGACCATTTTCGACCTACGGTCTCTAGACATCATTGAAGACTAAAGAAATCAACTCAAAAAAATTTAGTCAGAAAAATACACAAAAATATCTCAGTAAACCACCCAGGGTAGTGAAACATCGTTTATCTACCCCCTTGTTACCTTTATCACTGTCTGAAATAAAACCCCCCGAGGTTCTAGTGACGTCTACCACTGACGTTGGTACTTTAACTTTCTACGGACGAGGAACCTTCTTTCCGATACTGGTTGCTCTGTCGTATAATTTTTGTCTCTGTAATGAAACGGTTGTTTCAGGTAGATCAGTTTTGGTACTCAAAAGGTCATCAGTACATACCTACACTCTCAACCCGATATTTCTTTCGACTCGTGACTTTTTAACTACGAAAACTTTACACCTCAACCTCTTCTTAGAACTCTCAGGGAACCTGACGTTCCTTTAGTTTGGTCAGTTAGGATTTCCTTTAGTCAGTACTTATAAGTAACCTTCCTGACTACGACTTCGACTTTGTAAAACTGGTGGACGACACATCTCGACTGAGTAACCTTCCCTGGGACTACGAACCTTTCTAACTTCCGCCCTCCTCTTCCCCTACTGTCTCCTACTCTACCAATCTACCGTAGTGGCTGAACTACCTGTACTCAAACTCGTTCGAAACCCTCAACCACTACCCGACCCTTCGGACCGTACGACGTCAGGTACCCCAGTGTTTCTCAGTCTGTACTGATTCACTGACTTAAATGATTGACTGAAGTCTAGTCATAACTGATACTAACCACTGTCAGAGACGACACACGACAATGATAACCTCTCACTCCAAAGTATGTGGAAATTGTCGTTTCACTACAGTAAATCTCATATTTGACTTTCGGCTAAAGGTGACGAACTCCTGTCCTTTTACAGGTCCCACCGTAGTGTGTGGTAGGTCTCACAGAGTCCAGAAGGGTAAATAGGGGAAGTGGAAAACGTAGTATAACCTTCAAGTACCCGAGTTTTTTCTCGTTGTCCAACCTTCAGAACCTATAACAAGGTATGGAACTTGTAGTAATCGAAAAGACACAGAGGTAAGAAGAGTAATTACATTGTTCCTATTATCGTAAACTCGATATATCGAAGACACACTAATTAAGGTACTCTCTTAAATTGTATCCCTTTTACAAAGTGTATATTCTCTACCACGATAAACAACAGTTGGTATCTTTACGTCTGAGAACCTCCCGTGTTTGTCTTGAAACACACCGTCCTGGGTCCTCTTTCCTTGTCACTGGGGTGTCCTCTGAACGGACACCCACAGACCCTCAGAGGTCGCTTCCGTACCCAACCATCACCGGACGACGTCCCAACCCCAGTACCTGACATCGTCATGTACGTACCCTAGAAAACTCTCTCCAGTGGTAATAGAAGTAATGGAGGTTGTATCAAACCGGGGTCCATTTATCGTCCCTCCCTTGTGTCGAGGTGGGTAGTTTTCTTTTAACCTAATTTCTTGATGACTCGTACCGGGGACTGTAGTCTTGTTCTGGGTCATAGGAGGAGTCAGTCAAATGGGGTAGTCCTTCGAAAGTATTCGAGAATAGGAAGAGGTAGTCTCCCGTCTGTCTGACTTTCAGTTTCTTTTGATCGGTTAGATTAGTGTACCTGGTGTCGGAACAGATTAAGTTGCCTTGATAATCGGTACGGCACATCCCGGTGGGTTCTGCTGCCCAGAACCACCTCTCAAGACTGTTAAACCAGATGACCTCTTCCCTTACTGTTTGGTGAAGTCATAAGAACGGAACTCTTACGGTACTTGCCATACTTTTCCGTTTTTCTATCCTGTGACTTTCTACTTGAGGAGTCCAGATATCCACGGGTTATATGATGACCTCTAGTCACCTCTTTATTGAGGTCTTTCTTACTTCTCTGCCTCGCTTTCGTTTTTGTCGTGTGTCAAAACCTACACCGACCACTACCTTCGTTCCAGGTTACGACACTTCTCGTTATAACGTATCCTTGGACCTTACAATCCAGTACTTAGTTCCGTTTAACCTTCACCAGTTTCACCTCTACCGTTCTCACTTACAGTTGCAAAATCCTTAGTTGCTTGATTTTACCTAACCTTACCCACTTAAATTTAGTCTACTGGTAATGACACCCGTTCTTAGGGAATCTTCTTTACCTCATCGGTAGTATCATTTTTTTTCTCAGACTTTTCGTCATGAACCTACGTCAGAGTTTTTGTTGTCTTACTAGAGACAAGTAAAGGTTCCGTTTGGTAAGTTATAGTGTCATTAAGTTCAGATACGGAGTTGGTCATTACGACTTCTCCGACTTCAACTTGCCAAGATACTTCTGGATGTTCTGGAAGATCTTAATTGTGGGGGTTTTCTCCAGAAAAAGTAATATCCCTTGACCTTATGTCTTCATCCTTCAGTTCTTTGTGGACCTCATTGTCCGTTTAAACCGGAACCTCATGTCTTACTTCGTCCCGTCTCCGATTATCTCAAAACGGTTCTTTTACGTGACCAGTATCGTTTGTGGGAGAAGGTTGTTGTGTTCTCTTCTGAGATGTGTACCTGTAGTGGTCTACAAGTTGTCGCTTTAGTCTAACTAATATAAGAAACGTCGGTTTCTACCTCTTTGAGATTTGTCAGTCGTTTTTGTTCTAGTTCCCGACTGACAACGAGTCTGGTACTTGAGGAATAATGGTTTAAGTCTGAATTCAACGTCTTTCATCCCCTTTGGTGATCTGTTAAGTCCATACTGGATTTAGTTTAAGGATTGCTAATATGTCACCTACACTCTTTATCTAAATTCCCTGATCTAGACTATCTGTCTCACGGACTACTTGACACCTGTCTCCAAGTGTTGTAACATATCCTCTGTCCCTAGTTCTGGTAGGGGTTCTTTTTCTTTACATTTTTTCGTTTTACCGACAGACTCCTCAGGAATGTTTATCGACACTTTTCATCTCTTCGGTTTTCGTTTTAGTTTTTCCTCTCTATATGGGTAAACTTACGTCTCAAGGTTTCTTATCATTCCTCTCTACTCTTTCGGAAGGCGTCACTAATTACGTTTCTTTATCTCCTTTTGTCATCTTGCCCTTTCTGATCTCTAGAGAAGTTCTTTTAATCTCTATGAGTTCCCTTATAAAGTGTGTTTCTACCCGAGTTATTTCCTGTCTTTATCATACCTGGATTGTCTTCGTCCCTCTTCCGTTACCGTGAGGTGAGGTCATGAGAACGGACCTTTTAGGGTAAATTGTCTCCTCGGACCACCCGACGTCAGGTACCCCAGCGATTCTCAGCCTGTACTGACTCGTTGAAGTGAAAGTTCGTAACCTCTTCCTTTACCGTTGGGTGAGGTCACAAGAACGGACCTCTTGGGGTCCCTGCCCCCTAGGACCACCCGACGACAGATACCCCAGTGTGTCTCAGCCTGTCCTGACGTCACTGAATCGTCGTCGTTGTCGTTGTCTTCGTCTTCTATAATTCTTCTTCACCGTTCTTATGTGTCTTCTTGATATGTTTTTTCTAAAAGTACTGGGTCTATTAGTGCTACCTCACTAGTGAGTGGATCTCGGTCTGTAGGACCTTACACTTCAGTTCACCCGGAATCCTTCGTAGTGATACTTGTTTCGATCACCTCCACTACCTTAAGGTCACCTCGATAAAGTTTAGGACTTTCTACTACGACACTTTCACGACGTGAGTTATACGGTCGGTTAAACCTTTTGAGTCGTCACCGGTGTCCTGACCTTTTCCAGTTAAAAGTAAGGTTAGGGATTCTTTACGTTACGGTTTCTTACGAGTTTGATGATGTGTTAACGTGAGTAGAGTGTACGATCATTTCATTACGAGTTTTAAGAGGTTCGGTCCGAAGTCGATATACACTTGGTACTTGAAAGTCTACAAGTTCGACCAAAATCTTTTTCGTCTCCTTGGTCTCTAGTTTAACGGTTGTAGACGACCTAGTACCTTTTTCGTTCTCTCAAGATCTTTTTGTAGATAAAGACGAAATAACTGATCCGATTTCGGAAACTGACACACCTAGTGTTATTTGACATCTTTTAAGACTTTCTCTACCCTTATGGTCTGGTGGACTGGACGGAGAACTCTTTGGACATACGTCCAGTCCTTCCTTGTAAATCGTGACCTGTACCTTGTTGTCTGACCAAGGTTTAGCCCTTTCCTCATACAGTTCCTACATGTAACAGTGGGACGAATAAATTGAAGATACGTCCCATGTAGTTCTCTTTGCTACCCGACCTACTTCGTGTTCGACCTTAGTTCTAACGGTCCTCTTTATAGTTACTGGACTCTATATATCTACTGTGGTGGGAATACCGTCTTTCACTTCTTGATTTCTCGGAGAACTACTTTTACTTTCTCCTCTCACTTTTTCAACCGAATTTCGAGTCGTAAGGCTTTTGCTTCTAGTACCGTAGACCAGGGTAGTGAAGTACCCTTTATCTACCCTTTTGTTACCTTTGTCACAGTCTGAAATAAAACCCCCCGAGGTTTTAGTGACGTCTACCACTGGCGTCGGTACTTTAGTTTTCTACGAACGAGGAACCTTCTTTTCGATACTAGTTGGATCTCTCGTATAATTTTTCGTCTCTGCAATGAAACGGTTGTTTCCCGGTAGATCAGTTCCGATACCAAAAAGGTCACCAGTCCATACCTACACTCTCAACCAGATATTTCTTTCGACTCACGGTTTCTTAACTACGAAAACTTGACACCACAACCTCTTCTAAGAACCCTCAGGAAACCTGCCGAACTCTAGGTTGGTCGGGTAGGATTTCCTTTAGTAAGGACTTACAAATAACCTTCCTGACTACAACTTCGACTTTGAGGTTATGAAACCGGTGGACTACGCTTCTCGACTGAGTAAACTTTTCTGGGACTACGACCTTTTCTAACATCCATTCTCCTCTACCCCTGCTGTCTCCTACTCTACTAAACTGTAGTAGTGGCTGAGACACCTGTAGTTAAACTCATTGGAGACCCTCAACCACTACCTGTCCCTCCGGACCACACGACGTCAGGTACCCCAACCTTTCTTAGCCTGTACAGACTCGTTGACTTGACTGACTGACTATCTTTACGTCTAAGTCTGTTACATATATGACAGGTCTTTCGGTCTCATTTATTTCAATACCATTAGACCTATAATCTATTAAGTCTTACTAGGAAATTAATACGGAGGACAGGTTCACAAAATCAACTCAAAGAGATGTAACGTTCATTGGTTTTTGGATTAAGTTTACTAGAGTTCGTTTTTTCCCCCGGAATAAAAAGTGAATCCTATGAACTTTCCAAGTCCCCATCTACACCTGAAGTTCACACTGAACTAGACTACCAAATGTACAGTCATAGTCCTGAACCAAGAAGGGAAGCGAAAGAAGGGGTAGACTTGAAACGAAGGGAAACTTAACCAAAGTAAGAGGTCGTCTAAAGATCTAGTTTACTGTCGTAAAGACGACCAGTGAAACTTAAACGTGACCTCTTTCTTACGGAGAGAAATGTTCGGACGTTTTCTATACCCCAATCCATCCTAACCAAGATGAACCGAGAGACCCCGTTAAAAACCAAGCTTTGAGTGGGAATCCCGACTTTAACCTCAGTCGGAGTATCTTCGGAGTACTTAACTATACCCCCTCCTCTTTTAAGTGTTTCTTTTATTTCAATGAAAATTTCCCTTTCTCGTTTGTAACTTTCCGTCTTCACCTTTGTAAGACTTTCATAAACACCATCTTGAAACTCAATAGGTCTGACTATCGATACCGTTAGTTGTGACATTTGATACTTTCCTTATAGTTAATTTTGTAGTAAGAATAAAACGATACCCCTACAATCCCTCTAACTCCAACTCTCTTTTTTTAACGAACCTCAATCTTATTGTCAAGATAGTCTTTATAAAGAATTCCCCCGATACCTTACTTATAAATAAATCAACCTAAAATTTCAAAATACAGAGATTATCTTATTACCTTCAAACTTCTCATCACTATATTTGAATAGTAAATAGACAGATGGGACTATGGGACTTTATACCTTGGACACAATTTTTACTACACCTAAGTTAAAAAGAAAAGACAAAACTCTCTCTCTAAAAGTACTACAACCGACAAAATAAGTAGACAAGTTATTAATAAATACTTCTAGATATATGTTCCGTGACATATAAGGTCCTTTTTATTAAATCGGTACCAGAACGACATAAAATCATATACAAAAGGATTAACTTTTTTTTTACTGTACTTAATATAACAGTTAAGTGTTTTCTACTTTAAGTCGTCCGTATACCTTTTAACGAATGGCAGTAATGATTTGTCTCTTTATTGTATTTATTCTAAGGAAGAACTGAGTAGTCACAACTATTATAGTCCCTTCTATACCATTTATATTTAATATGAATTAAATATCTTCCCTTAAAACGTTAGATAATTTTAAAGTTAACATGTGTTCCTGAATATTTTTTACGAATATCTTCGTAACAAACACCATCTTTTTTCGACATGTATTTGATTTTAAGATCGTTCCCTTCTTACCAATCTCACCAGTTTATCCGATTTGTTTTTCAGATATAATCCTTACAATGTGTCGACACTTTTTATTAATCGTTGCCTCTGGACCCAAGCTTGGGACCCAACCCTTCTAGGGGACCTCTTCCTTTACCGTTCGGTAAGGTCGTAGTAACGGACCTTTTAGAGTACCTATCTCCTCGGACCACTCGACGTCAGGTACCCCAGCGTTTCTCAACCCGTACTGACTCGTTGATTGTGAATGAATGAATGAATATATAGATATATACGTGTGTATGTATGTGTATAACTCTTGTCATTTTATATGACATTAGATCGTACTTATATATAATATATAATAGATATATATCTATGCTATATTACAAATTTCCGTATATGTTTAAGACTTTTATATGAATAGGTTGGATATGATCACAAAGGAGACCGGGGGGAGTTTCCTACACACCTTCCCTGTATCGACTACCTCACCCTCACCCCTCCGAAGTACATCGGGACGTAACAAACTCCCCAAAGTTTCTTACTCGAGTAGATATGAAAAATTTTAATTTTAAGTTAATTAAAAATTTAACTTTTCTACGTATATCGATACTCATTTTATATATGACTTAAAGATGTCCGTTAGTTAAATAATGACTGACACATTTCTCGAAACACAAAACTCATCAAAATATAGAAAGAATTTACAGAAATTTGTACTGTCAAAAACACAGTAACATTCTACATACGTCTACTATGGTAAGATTACCGTCTTTCACTTGTCCTTGATTTCTCGGAGAATTACTCCGACTTTCTCCTCTCACTTTTTCGACCTGAGTTGTAAGGTTTTTGATTCTAGTACCGTAGGTCAGGGTAGTGAAGTACCGATCATCTTCCCCTTTTTCACCTTTGTCACTGTCCAAAATAAAAGAACCCGAGGTATTAGTGACTCCTACCACTGGTGTTGGTGTTTTTATTTTCTGCGAACGAGGAACCTTCTTTTCGGTACTTTTTGGACCTATTACATAATTTTTCGTCTCTGTAGTGAAACGACTGGTTTCAGGTGGATCAATTTCGATACCAAAAAGGGTCATCAGTGCACACCTACACTCTCAACCTGGTATTTCTTCCGACTCGTGACTTTTTGACCACGAAAGCTTAATACCACAATCTCTTCAGAGAACTCTCAAGGAACCTGACGTTTCTCTAGTTTGGTCAGTTAGGATTTCCTTCAGTTGGGACTTATAAGTAACTTTCCTGACTACGACTTCGATTTCGAGGTTATAAAACTGGTGAACTACACTTCCTGACTGAGTAACCGTTTCTGGGACTACGACCCTTTCTGACTTCCGTCCTCCTCTTCCCCTGCTGTCTCTTACTCTACCAACCTACCGTAGTGACTGAGTTACCTGTACTAAAATTCGTATGAGACCCTCTATCACTCCCTGTTCCTTCAGACCACACGACATCAGGTACCCTAGTGTTTCTCGACCTGTACTGAAGTACTGAATTGTTGTTTCTGTATAACGTTTCGGAACTTTTTAAACACGAGAAGTTATGTCATCGGTGTACACTGAAATAAAAATCTACATCTAATTAATTTTAACTTGCAAATAAAAGAGTCAACGTGATTGGTATAAAGTCCATGAGTCGTCGACCCGAAGTACACTAACCCTTGATGGTCTAGATCTTGTAAAGGTAGTAGTGTCTTTCAAGATCACTTGTCACCACCTGATTGTCGAAATAAAAGGTCCAACAGAGGATAGAAAACTTTAACATGTAACGAAAACTTTTGTATTTTATATAATTGAGACCGGTTACTTTCCCTTTTTAGGTATATAAATATAGACAGTAGTGGATTGTAAAGAATTCACTTTCCTGCACTTTCACTTTCAGGGAGTCAGTACAGACTGAGAAACACTAGGGTACCTGACATATCGAGTACCTTAAGACGTCCGGTCTTATGACCTCACCCATCGGAAAGGGAAGAGGTCCCCTAGAAGGGTTGGGTCCCTGACTTGGGTCCATAGGGCGTAACGTCCACCTAAGAAATGGTCGACTCGGTGTTCCCTTCAGGTTGTAAAGAATTCAATTACCTTTTTTTATAAAGGGTTCGGGTACTTTTATGTAATAAACTTCTATGAGTCTAAAGGTCACAAACTCAATTAGAAAAGAAACTTCAACGGGGTCTGAAAGTATCCTCTTGGGATATCACGTGGTTCACTCCCCAACTCCGTATCACAATCTCAGATGGTCCTACCTCAAGTGGTTTAAAGGACTTTGAAGTAATTATACCTTGTTGGTCGGGGGACTCCTTCTCACAAAGATAGAAACGAGAACACCGAGTGTGATCCCACGGACACCTAAAAGTTACTTAGCTAAGGACACATAAGAGGGTGGACTCGAAACCCGAAACACTAAAAAAAGAAACATGTAAAAGATCCTCTAAGATAGAAAGGGTCCGACATTGACAATACTCGAGTCATACGTTTAAGGGCCCAATTATAGAAGTCGAGGTTCTCTCAGACGTCCTATTATCCATATTTATACTGATTATACCGGTACAGTTCTGTTGTCGTCGGTGAAGTCTAAGTCCCTCCTGACTCTGTATTGATAACGTTTACACCCTCTCACCCTTCTCCAAATCCAATCCTTCCAGTGAAAACCCTTTAGAATTACATGGACTCGTTCTGGGAGACCCCGGAAAGGTCCTGTCTGGTAAGAGACGATAAGAGACGACATCGAGGAGAGACTTCATGGATCTATAATCATAGACTGTGTGTGAAAGACTCAACAAAATGTCTACGATTTTGGTGGTGGTTTACCTTCTTTAATTGAGAACTACCAGTACTCGGGGATCTGGATGATCGTGGAGTCCTAATTATTACAATTGGTAGAAGAACAGGGTGGTAGTTGTTTAGTCTCTTGACACGTACTCGACTAGTGTATGGGACCCTGTCGGGGGACAGAGGGGGGTGGTGGGGACGAGGTGGTAGACCGGAAATTGTTACGAAACGACTTTGTGAAAGACGCTCGAATCCTCAAAGAATCATACTCGGTGGATAAAAGGAACGAACTCAACCGTCATTCGGAAAGGGACGAGGTTTGAGGTTATAAAACCGAATAAACCAGAGTAACACTTAGGTCGTCTGTTTAAACACTAGTCATTGTAATTCTTTCGGTGGTGGTCTCCAGAACCCATAGAAGTCGAGGATCTTCAACTACCGTTTGTGGTATCAGTGGATCGATGGACATTGATGTGTGGACGGTCCTTGACGACGACCTCTCCGTACCGAAGAAGGAAAGAAAGAGTAGGGAGGTTTGACTCGATTGACGGTCTGTAACTATCTCAGGTCGACCTTGAGTGACCAGACCTTCGGACTCTTTTCATCAATGGTTCGAAATACGAGACCTCCCTAACCGTTCTCGAAACCCCTGTTCCTTCTGTGTCTTACAGTGTTTGTTGTAGGTCGTCCGTGACATGGGATCACATGACGGTAACCCGTACGTCTTCACCCCTGACCCGTTAGGAACGAAGGTTGGAGACTAAACCTTGTACAAATAAGGATACTAAACAAGTCGTTCATGTTCGTTAATTCCATTTCCGAAACTTTTGAGAGTTCCCACTAAATTAAGTAGTCCAGGGGCTCGACTATGAATAGTCACAATGATTCTTCATATAAGACTTTTGGAACTAAGAATTTGGGATGAAGTCTTGGTGATTTCATCTTAGAAGTACCACCCCCAACTTCCATCCCCACCCTTCCCTCTAGTGATCTGTACCCACCGCGACTAACCCGAGATCAACAGTGTGGTCGTAACCTCTCTGACTACTTTATTTAAAGGAAGGACAGAAGACCTTACGGTACGTTTGAAAAGGCTCTTACTACTCTCTGACAGGAGAGAATGTTGACATGTAAGACCAAAGTCTTACCTTTTCCTGGTGGTCTACCACCATGTATCAGTATAGGAACCCCCGGGGTTACCGACAATTACTTCAGTTTAATCGGACTCGTACTAGGACCTCTACTACTTCTGTGGTGACCTTTACTTTACAACTATTTTCGGATTCACAACCATTTCAAAGTAAAACGTCCCTCTTCTTTTCCCTTTACTTCATAAAACTTTGTCAAATATAGTCATTATTTATATACAAAAGAGGTAACCTTTTCCGGTTGATATTCATTCATAATGACGACAGTAACGTTTATTTTCTATGTGTTTTGTGTATGACTCGACTAATATGATGAAAAATAATATTTTTGTATATAATTCGACTCCGGTTAAGACTCGAACACAGACACTTTCCACGAGTACCTTGAATCCCCACTCGTCCACAACCAACGTTTCTATACCGTCCATGTAATTTTTAGGAAAACAACCACACTAATTAACCTACAAGAGACCTTCGTACTTTATACTTAACTAAAGGTCAAAAGTATTCGTAAGACCAATTAAACATCCCACCGACCTTACATACTAAACGTTATAAAAGAATACTGATTTCACCCCCCCGCCCCTCACTGAACCATTTCTTTTGTTCCCTACCTAGACAGTAGATGACAAAGTGTCAGATTTATTTAAACGTCTCAATTACACACGATCAACCTCATAGAACACGAGAGTACAAAGTAAGGAATCACAAAATATAAAATTTGTCGAAATAACTCTATATTAACTATATGGTTCTTGACGTGCATCACTTACATATGTTAAAGAACATGGGAGTAGAACACGGTTTTAAAAGTTTTACCTTAAAAACGGTCTTCTGGTACGTTTTTAGTAAGTCGGTCCATCTAAGACTTTAGTCTGAAAGACCGCGTTATTTGAACTATTTACTACGATAATTGTTAACTACTTTAAAGGAAAATACTTAGACACAATTCTTACCTTTTAGACACGTGAAATTTGTATGTACCTTGAACCGACCGAAACGTTATACGTAAAACTCGATAACGTAAACTCCCAAATTTTTTATGAGTAAAGAAGGTCACAGTTTTCGTTTAAGATCTGTTACTACAGTTGTACCCATGTACTTCCTCAAACTTGAGAAATGTGGTTCTTTTTTAACATCTGTACTTGACTGTGACCTTGATGTACTTTGTATCCTTTTTTCGTTTCTGATTAGTTTGGCCGTCTTAATGTACTGATAACATCGGTTTTACGTTGCACTGAAAAATTAAAAAAATTCCCTAGAAAGGGAGTGGAAACAAAAAAATTTTCTAGATAGACAAATAAAATAAAACCAACGTGAACCAGAAGCAACGACACACACCCGAAAGAGACCAACGTCAATCATCCCCGATGAGAAACCACGCCACACTCCCGAAGAGTAGCACCATCGAAGAAAACAACGCCTAGTGTCCGAGATTCGTGTACCCAAAGCCATCAACGTCGTGTGTCCGAGTCATCAGCACCGAACGTCCGAGATCCCACACGTCTGAAGTCATCAACGGCCCGAGTCATCAACGTCGAAAACCCAGAGTTCGTACACCAAAAGGCATCGAAACCGTGTGTCTGGGTCATCAACGCCGAGCACAGATCTCGTACCCGAGTCATCGACGAAACACGTCCGAAGGAACAAGACGCCGTGCACTTTAGAAGGACATGGTCCCTAGCTCGGCCAACGGGGACGGAAACGTCCGTCTAAGGATAGGTGACACGATGGTCCCTTCAGACGTTGTACTGAAAAGTTTTAGACTCATAATTGAAATTCTTTATCAACTAAACCCTCTTTCAGCTATTATCTTAGACTTGTAGACTATTTAGGATACTTGTAAAATAAGTATTTTGACTTATATACACTTTCTTTGTGATATATAAATAAAATTTAAAGATATTCAACTTAGTATGTCATAAAACACACACACCAATACAAAAATTATTATACAAACACTTTAAGGAGAACTAAAATACACCAAAATCAGTGAATATTACGAAATAAGAAAGTTACATACTTATATAGTGTTAAATCAATACGAAAGAAGACAACCATTTGTAAATCTGATAACATACAAACAATATCCTTGTTATGTGTACTTACGTAAGTGAGAACGACCCATACACGAATTCTGACTTTAGTAACGTATACGTTTAAAAGTGTAAATCATTTACTGTGGTTTGACTGAAATCTAAACAACACTTTCAAAGTCAAGTCAAGTCAAGTCAGAGAGTCAGCACAGGCTGAGAAACGGTGGGGTACTTAGTGTCGTGCGGTCCGGAGGGACAGGTAGTGGTTGAGGGTCTCAAGTGAGTCTGAGTGCAGGTGACTCAGTCACTACGGTAGGTTGGTAGAGTAGGAGACAGCAGGGGAAGAGGAGGACGGGGGTTAGGGAGGGTCGTAGTTTCAGAAAAGGTTAATGTTTATCTTACATTCTATAGGAAAACTGAGTAAAAGAACGGTTTTAAACCACTACAGTCTTTTCGTTCTTGTACTAGTATTATACAACATTATCACAAAAGAACCTTCGTTCTGTCTGATCACTAACCCTCTTTTGTTTTCCCCGGAAAACATCCATGACTGTCAAAAGACCAAAACTGGACTCAATACGAACAAACTACAAGTGGAACACTATTCAACAACTTAACATGTAAAACGCGTCAAAGTAAGAAATTGTTTTTCATTTTGTCTTTTATACAATTATATTTTAAAGTGTATACTAAGTACTGTAAGAGTCTATAAAAGACAACATTTTCTAATCTTTTATTTGTCAGAATTAACACTTATATTTTAAATTACAAACTGTAGTAGGTCGGTCCTTCACCCTGAAAAAAAAAGGGAGACGATTTTTACTGGGGTCTTACGAGAGTTTTAATCATAAACTCTCATAAACCCTTGTGTCATAAACGTAATATTTAAGTACTTGAATACGATAAATTTTTTTAATCTCAGAAGTAGGGATAAGTTCTACCTTTTATAATACTTTCGTTAGTTCTCAAAACCGAATCCCGAATCATTTTGAGACTTCAACGTAGAACCGTTGTACCCCAGGTGAGTACAACTACAAATAGGAGTTCATCCCCAAGTATTCACAATCACACGAACTCTTGATTGACTCCTCTAATACAGTTAATGTCTAAAGACCCAGGTTCGGGGGTCTCTCAGACTAAATCTCCAAATCCCGCCCGGGTTGTCAGACCCAAACTTGTTCTCGACGTCCGTCAAAAGTGCGAAGAGACTTATGTGCGACTTATTACGACTAAACTTCACTACTCAGAGAACCAGAAAAAAAAAAAGAAAAAAGTTATAAGAAAAGATAGAAAGTCAAACGGAGATCGTGAGACAAATAAAAGAGAAAATTAAATCTTGAGAGACCTATAGAAATTCTCATCAAAAAGAGAAAAATGATTACGAAATAAGACAGAGACAATTACATACATTAGGAAGAATCTAACACAACAAAAGAGACTAAAGGAGGGCACAAAAGAAAAGAGGAAAGACACTAAAAATGGAATCGTCTTGGCTAGGTGTGTTGAAGAGTAACAACAATAACAAGTCAGCGATTCGGCACAAGCTGTTAAAAACTTTTATTATGAACAATGTAGGTAAGAAAAAATTTTTTCTATAAACAAATAGAACCGACACGACCCAGAAACAACGATGTGTCGGAAAAGAGATCAGAGACACACGTCCGGAGGGTAACACCGCCGAAGAGAACACACCTCGGACCCGAAATCCCTCGCGCCCGAAGTCACCGACACCGAGGACCCGAGATCTCGTGTCCGAGTCA
Source organism: Capra ibex (assembly GCA_006410555.1). Classification (NCBI taxonomy): domain Eukaryota; kingdom Metazoa; phylum Chordata; class Mammalia; order Artiodactyla; family Bovidae; genus Capra; species Capra ibex. Next base: position 1,478,144 of record SJYO01028879.1, read on the forward strand.
TCAACACCACTAGCCTGAATCAGTGAGGTGTCGTACACCCTAGGAGGGTCTAGTTTAAACCCAGGACCTAGTGTAAACACGGTTACAAACGCGTAACCGTCCACCCAAGAAATGGGACTCGGTGGTACCTTCGGGACCGGGATTACCAGTCAAAAGAATTAAACTTTGTGTCTATCCACTGCGTAAACTATAAAGACAAAGAAATGTACACTGTTTTCAATTCAATCCAACGAAAATACTTACTTAAGTAAATAAACAAACATCAGAAGGATGAGAAAAGACGACTAAATATACGGGGATCAAAATCCATACCCCAAAGGGTCCACCGCGACGACGACGATTCAGTGAAATCAGTACAGGCTGAGACACGCTGGGGTATCTGCCGTCGGGTGGTCCGAGGGGACAGGGACCCTAAGAGGTCCGTTCTTGTGACCTCACCCAACGGTAAAGGAAGAGGCTACGTACTTTCACTTTTCACTTTCACTTCAACGAGTCAACACAGACTGGGAATCGCTGGGGTACCTGACGTCGGGTGGTCCGAGGAGGCGGGTACCCTAAAAGGTCCGCTCTCATGACCTCACCCCACGGTAACGGAAGAGGCAGGGTCCACCGTGATCACCATTTCTTAGCCGGACGGTTACGTCCTCTACGTTCTCTCTACCAAAGTCAGGGACCCAGACTTTACTAGGGGACCTCTTCTTTTACCGTTGGACGAGGTCATAAGGACAGACCTTTTAAGGTACCTGTCTCCTTGGACCGTCCGATGTCAGGTATACCAGTGTTTCTGAGTCTGTACTGACTCACTCATTCGTATCGTTTCAAATCCATAATGACTTCTTTCCTTGGTCCATTCATTCTCAAGTTCTCCCGTTCTACTAACCTACCGTAGTACCTGAGCTACCTGTACTCAAACTCGTTCGAGACCCTCTATCACTTCCTGTCCCTTCGGACCACACGACGTCAGGCACCCCAACGTTTCTCAGTCTGTGCTGACTCACTGACTTGTTGCTCTTTCATTCTCAAGTTCTACGGAGACACAGTCCTATTTCCGACCGAATATCAGGAAATTTTTAATGTTTGGTCTCCTTGGACCCACATAGACGACTGTTGACTGTCCGAAAACGAGGAAAAGAAGAGTCTCTGTTTCTTTTTCTTTCATCTAAACAAAGGAAACATTCTAGACAAGTAAAAAGGGATCCTTTAATCTAGTGATAGAACCCCTTTTTACTAGTCAACTGAGATGAGACAGATATTCTGTAGTTTTATATTCAATGGATCGAGATAAACTATGTCTTGTCTAACGGTCATATAAACCCTACTTTTTGAAGGTCGTTTTACAATAAAGACCACAAAGACTTATATATGGTCCATAATCAATAGTCAAATTATATACGACAGTATTTACGGTATGAACACATGTATTGTACGTTTCCTGTCTATATTTTCTTTCATTTTAAACTTTATTTAGATACAATTATTAGTAAATGAACATGAATCTAAAGTGAGAGTACACGAAGGACCGAATTCAAACTCGTCGACGTATCGGATCACTAATTCTCGATACCTCAGTCCACCTGGACTTAAGTTAACGAGTGAGTTGGTGGTATATCATCCTCTGTGGTGGTTAAGTTACCTGCACTTGAACCCGTTTGAGGTCCTCTACCACTCCCTGTCCCTCCGGACCGCACGACATCAGGAACCCCAGTGTTTCTCAGGGTGTGCTGAAGCACTGACTTGTTCTTCAATGAATCGGAGAGAGTTCGGACAAAAAGTAGACCCATAACCCTATTATTATCACCGAGGTAGTGACCGAAGAAAACTCCGGAGTCACTCTATACATCCGTTTCGTAAATCGTGGGACGGACTGTGTCTCGTCACAATCTATTGACCTTGATAATACTAAAAAAGACTTGTGTTTTGGAAACAATGAAGGGTATTTCAGATATGATTGTTTTGATAGTCGAAAAATGTTATTATAAACAATGGCGAAGAGTAATTTTTTTATGTTAGTTCTATAAAAATACTACGGATCTTACATAGTTTGTTTTGGTGACTTTTTAATATAGTAAAACTTCGGAAACGAAATAATTGATTTTATATGTCCTCTAGGTTGGTTCGACACATTGAAGTGGTTCCTATATCTGGAAAGCGAACTTTCATGTACCCGAGGTTTTGACGGTGAACGACACACCAGAAACTGTTCAGCTCGTAGCGAATAAAAAAGGTTTTACTCCGATTTTAGGACACAAGAGTCTAACAACGTTTCTGCCTCTGTTGTGTATTTTTCCGGATCGTTGGTCCCAGACTTATCTATGGAGCCATGAAAGACATTGTCACAGACAACAAGTGTTGGGAGCCCCACCCCTACCCGGAGTTGGAGGGTCAGTCTCGATACCCTAGGAAAAGGAGGGATCCACTGTACCAACCCACCGACTAGATTCGATCTGGTCAGTCTGAGAGAAAAGACCAGTGAACAAATAAATAAATAAATAAATAAAATTAAAAATAAATAATAATAATAAAAAATTAGAAATTAAGAATGGACGTAAGGGTTTGTACTTGGGGGGAGGGTGGAGGGAGGGGTATTGTAGAGAGACCCAGTAGGGGTACGTGGTCGGGGTTCGTACGACATAGGACGCAGTCTGTATCTGACCGCTAAGTTAAGAATGTATGTGCCTCTGATAATAAACCAGAAGTCGAGACTTCTACTCTCCAGTAACCAGTCGGTCTCTACACAACCGATAAAGAAAGAAAGAAAGGAAAGAAAGAAAAAAAAAAAAAATTGGTAACTTCGGTAAAAAGTGATTACGTTTCTTTTAGTTTCTCTTTCCTGCTTATTTTCGTTGTGAGTCTCTTTTCATTCTCGTTGTTCTTAGACACACCCGATATTAAAATACTTTCAGTATACCCGAAGGGTCCACAAGGTCACCATTTTTTTTTTTTTTACAGACGGTTACGTCCTCTGTGTCCTCTACGTCCAAACTAAGGGACCGAACCATTCTAGGAGACCTCCTCCTTTACCGTTGGGTAAGGTCATAAAAACAGACCCTTTAGGTCACCTGTCTCCTAGGACCACCCGATGTCAGGTACCCCCAGTGGGTTCCCAGTCTACACTGAATTCACTGACTCGTGCGTCGTACATGTGTATAACCGAGACCTTGCGGGTGAAGTACCTGGATCACGGAACAGTCCGGGATAAGATTTACGAACGTAAACTCATAATGAATATGAAAGGTTTTGTCAACGAAAAAACAATTCGATCGAATCCATACAAAAAGAAAAAACGTTAACATACTAATTAAAGGTTTACGTTCGTGAGTGATTTAAAATCGACAGGAAAGTAAATAAAATCTTTAAAATACTTCAGTATTAGTCCCGAATTTCCCGTTCTCATTACAGTACCGGGAGAGTAATATGTCTAAACCATATACTCCGGGTCTTTGGACAAAGTTATCATACAAGTGATAGTGTACCGTCTTCTCAATTTAAATTTGGGTTCAAAAAGTGAATGGTTTGACCAAGTTTGTGGGTCGACACCACATGGTTTATGGGTCGACACAGGTTGAGAAAAGTTGGGTTACCTGACGTCGTGTGTTCCGAAGGAACTAGAAGTGATAGAGGGCCTGAAACGAGTTTGAGTACATGTAACTCAACCATTACGGTATACTGGTAGAGTAGTAGACAGTGGGGGGAGAGGAGGACAGGAGTTAGAAAGGGTCGTAGTCCCAGAGAAGGTTACTCAGTCAAGAATCGTAGTCCACCGGTTTCATAACCTCAAAGTCGAAGTCGTAGTCAGGAGGGTCACTTACTTATAAGTCCTGACTAAAGGAAATCCTAACTGACCAAACTAGAGGAACGACAGATTCCCTGAGAGTTCTCAGAAGAGGTTGTGGTGTCAACTTTCCGTAGTTAAGAAACCACGAGTCGGAAGAAATACTATTGAGAGTGTAGGTATGTACTGATGGTCTTTTTTATGTCGAAACTGATCTACCTGGAAACAGTCGTTTCATTACAGAGACGAAAAATTATGTGACAGATCCAAACAGTCTCGAAAAGAAGGTTCCCTGTTCATTGAAAATGAAAGCACCGATGTCAGTGGCAGGTTTTACTAAAACCTCGAGTTCTTTTGTTTCAGACAGTGACAAAGGTAAAAAAGGGGTAGATAAACGGTACTTCACTACTCTGGTCTACGGTACTAAAATCAAAAAACTTACAACTTAAAATTCGGTCGAAAAAATGAGAAAGTGAAAGTAGTCCTCCGAGAAATCAAGGAGAAACGAAAGACGGTACTCACCACAGTGGACGTGTAGACTCCAATAACTATAAAGAGGACTGTTAGAACTAAGGTCGAACACGAAGTAGGTCAGACCGTAAAACGTACTACATGAGACGTATCTTCAATTTATTCGTCCCACTTTTATATGTCGGAACAATATGAGGAAAGGGTTAAACCTTCGTCAGGTAACAAGGTACAGATCAAGATAGACAACGAAGAACTGGATGTACGTCTAAAGAGTCCTTCGTCCATTCCACCAAACCATAAGGGTAGAGAACTTCTTAAAAGGCGTCAAACAACACTAAGTGTCTCAGTTTCCGAAATCGTATCAGTTACTTCGTCTTCATCTATAAAAAGACCTTAAGAGAACGAAAAAGATACTAGGTCGACCACAACTGGAAAACTAGAGACAAAGGAGACGTACCATGTTTATTGTTGACTCCAAACATACATACACACGCATACCCCATCCCTAGGAGTAAATGTATAAAATGTAACAAATGTACTGAATAGGACTACGTAAAGTATGAAAATCTGTCTCTACCTTACGAAGTAAACACTAGTTAAGTCAAGTCCAACCAGTGAGCAGTACAGGCTGAGAAACGTTGGGGTACCTGACGTCCAGCGGTCCGAAGGGACAGGAAGTGATGAGGGTCTCAAACGAATTTGAGTACAGGTAACTCAGTCACTACGGTAGGTTGGTAGAGTAGGAGACAGTAGGGGAAGAGGAGGACGGAAGTAAGAGGAGGACGGAAGTTAGAAAGGGTCGTAGTCTCAGAAAAGGTTACTCAGACAAGAAGTGTAGTCCACCGGTTTCATTACCTCGAAGTCGAAACCGTAGTCAGGGAGGTTACTTATAAGTCCTGACTAAAGGAAATCCTACCTGACCAACATAGAGGAACGTCAGGTTCCCTGAGAGTTCTCAGAAGAGGTTGTGGTGCCAAGTTTTCGTGGTTAAGAAGTCGCAAGTCGAAAGAAATATCAGGTTGAGAGTGTAGGTATGTACTGATAACCTTTTTAGTATCGAAACTAATCTGCCTGGAGAGATTAGAAGAACCGATTACCAATCAACTTGGATAATCGAATGTACTTTTATAAGATATCTGTATATAGATTCCGGAAAACTTATATACACTTTAATTAATACTTAAAATCGTGAAGACTACTTAATTATTTCTACCCGATAAATGTAATTCATTAAAATCTTTAGTCTTGGCCTTAATTACTGTTCAGAGAAGGGAGAGAAAGTTCGAAGGGTTTGTGACCTTCGTTTAAGGTATTCTCCATTAGGAAAAATGATAGTATGGGTTCTTGTACTCAACTCTTCGTACGTAAATTTTCTGAATCTCTACGAGTCGAAAGAACGTGAATTTCTTGTTATGGACTTTTGTAAGGACCGATATACCTTACAAAGGGAAGAAATTGTGGTAAAATAATAAAATGAAAGATATCAATCTAACTCTTTGTCATCACCGTAGAACTACTATACCCCTGGACCCAGACAAAATGATTCGGACCCTCGACTGTGACACGTGTGGTCTCCATCCATCTGGTACCTTTAACCTCAACGTCCCCAGGACTCAGGTGATCTATTACAGACGACGAAAACCTTTTCTAAAGAGGTCACTAGAGGTGTTACGTGTAACTTGAAAATTTGACATAAAGAGACAACTTAATTTGACTTGAGGTTTTTATGAATAACTTGTAGATAAAATAACTTCCCCATTACAACCACTCCTAACCCCTAACCCAATACAAGATATCTTTACTTGTCACACGGAAGAAGTGGGAGTTCTTAAATATTGGATCCTCAAAATGAATTACTACAAAGACTAGGTATAAAAATACTTACCACTAGGAATTAGAACTTACGTATACTCTTAGGGAACCCCTGGAAATTTTTGAGAATCACGGGATCCGACAAGGGTCTGTTTAATTTATTATTTAGACCCCTATTATAGGTTAGTAAATAAAATTTACAAGAGGTACACTAAAGTTACCCGTCGGTTAGTCATAAAGAACTCACCTAATATCCATACAGGTCTATGACTAGAACAACTGAGAACCTTGACAACCCTCTCCGGACCTCATCCACCTCGAGTGTCGGACAATCGAGAACGGTTTTATAGAAAGTGGTTTTTTGATAAATCAATATAAAGGAAACATGATACTGTACTTCTTCCGACCCCTATTGTCTTCACAGAATACATTCGGAATATTATTGTGACATTCTATTGGTAAACAAAAAAAGTATAAAATATCTACTTCGTAAGTTTCGAAACTCTTGACTTTTAACTGATGATTTTAGTGTCCCGTTAAGTGTCTCGACTATAACCCAGACATGAAAAGAATGTAACGTCGACGAGTCCATATAATGTAACGTCTGACACTTTTCATGACACCTCAGTACGTTTATTTTACGAGACCCTTGGACCTCTTTAAATGGAATTAAAACCAGATCACACTAGTCCCTGTCGATGGACCTCTTAAACAGAAAACTCGACCTGGAAGTTCTTACATACCTAAAGGTCTCCATTTTTTACACCGTAATATGACCCAAATATATTATATTATTTGTCACTAGAATAAACCGACATTTTAATTCGTAATCTCGAATAGAGAGGACCTAGGGATGATCTTAACAAACCCTTTGAAGGTTCAATTTAATTACGGTGTTGAGGTGGTATTGGGAAATTTAGTCTTCTCACCCCATCCTCAGAGATCCTGTCCCATCTTCCTTCGTCGTCCTACATTTTGACCAAACCTCAATCTAGCGTCTCTTATCTCTTACACTTTACTAAATAATGAATCTATACCGTCCGATCCCTTCCGAAAATTCGTCCTGTCACTATTTCGTTAGTTGAATATTTGAGACAGGTTGAGGGACGATAGAAGACAAAACAATGAATAAATCTTTTATAATTCTTAGGGTCACCGGTACCAAAATGAAGGTCCTCGGATGGTCCTAAGGGACCCTTCCTAAAAGTAACTGTGGGAGAAAGAGGTCAAGACCCTACTTCGGACTCAGAACTCCTACGGACCTATCAAAGTATTTGATATAAGTTTCTGTTGACGTAGAGACCGACTGGGGTTAAAATTACATAGGTTAATCCCCCGTCTCTTATAATACGACTCCATGTCAAATGTTTGGTAGGAGGGAAGACCGTGGGTAAAGTTCTAATCCCTCAAGGGTTTTGGTAGAAGGTAAAACTAATAAGTAGTCTTTCTAAGTACCGTAAATGACTTGAGACAATAGGAGGGTCAAGGCCAAAAATACCCCGTTCTGGTCTTAGTCAACTCTGCTCTCTACATCCTCCGGCTCACGTCCTCCCAAGGTTCTCGGCTGAAAAGTTGACAGGAAAGGACCGAGACTCCCTCCCATTCAAGGAAGGACACCGGAGTTCTCGTACCCTGTCTATGACTAAAAGAAAGAATGGGACAGAAAAATGTAGAACCGGGACGACACTGTGTCAGCGTTCTTCACGTTTCGTCACAAATTTCTTTTTCGGGGGTAAAGGTTTTTTACCCTAGGTTTTCCCCTCGAAGTCACTTGGTTTCTCTTGACTTCGCTAGATTGTCTCCTTCCTCGAACCCTTTCCCTGAGGTATTTGTACGCATACTCGAGGTCCCTAGTGTCGATTCGGTGTGTACCCTCATAGGATGAGCTCTGTCATTTGCCATCTAAAACTTCTACTGACTTAATGTGCTAGCTTGTGACAGATCTAGGGTCTAACCAGTCACCTCGTCTGTGTTCTGTCTAGGTTTCTCGTAGTGTTTCTGAAACTTTTATCTTGACTGTAACCTTGGTGTCGTCGTCATCTTCCGTCTAGTATTGAACTCTAAATTTAAGTTGGTTTAACTAACGAATGACGTCGTTCCTCAAGGTATCTTAAATTCATTCTGAGTCTTAGAAGATTATAAGTGTTACACGTCCTATATTGACTTTTAATGAACCGTGCCTCTATCGGTCCTTTTAGAGTTGAGTGTACCCTTTTCTGTTAGTTATCTACAACTACTGTTCCACTGTGTCCATAACCTTAATAAACTGTATCAGAAACTTCACCAATAATATTTTTACGAGGTTGTCCATCCCTACTTAATTTTTTTTTCCGTGACATCTTTCAGGTTCGTTCATATAGAAGGTAAAAACGACACCTTACGTCCCAGAGATCAACACCGTCCAATCGACAATCAACACCGTGAACCCTAGGTCAAGGGACTGGTCCTTAGTTTGGATCCGGAGGACGTAAGTCTCACTCCTGAGAATCGGTTACCTGACGGTCTCTTCGGAGTTTACTTTTAAAATCTCAACTCTTCATGTCATTGGTTTTAACTTTTGAATGGACAACCGCATTATCGTCTTACCTCTATTCTCTCTTTAGTCACTTGATCTTCTGTCTATTGAAATGGGTTAGTCTTGTCGTCTGTATTAATCGTAATTTTTATCTCTTTCTTTGTTCCAGAGTCTCTTGACACCAACCTTCTTAGTATGATGGATTAAAATTCTGAATGAGATTTCGACGTTGTATTTCTATCGTACTATAAACACTTCCTGATGTAGTCATCTTGTTTTGGGTCTCAGATCTTTATCTGTGTATATATTTATACCGATTAAACAAAAACTGTCTCCACGGTTCGTTTTGTTGTCTCTTCCGTAACGGAGAACCACAACCTGGAGACATACATTTTTTTTCTTGAAACTAGATTTAAAGAGTAAGTTTTAAATTATGTTTTACCTAGTTTGTAGATTTTTATTTTACGTTCCTGAAGGGACCGTCAGGTCACCAATCTTGAGGTACGAAGGTGACATCCTCCGAACCCAAGTTAGGGACCAGTTCCCTTGATTCTAAGACGTGTCACGTCGGATTTTTTCTTTTGTTTGTTTTTTGACATACTAGAAATCTTCTTTTGTAATCTTTATAAAAACTGGACCTCAATCTGTTTCTCAAGAATCTATACTACGGTCACCTTTTTGGGATGTTCAGTGTTAAATGGTTTTGGTTTTTGAAATTCTCTTACTTTTCTGTCCGATCTCTGTCCCTCCTCTTTGAACGTTTAGTGTATAGGTTGTTTGTTGAACATAGTCCTTGTAGATTTTTTGAGAGTTTCGAGTTGTAATTCTTTTGTTTGGGTAAATTTTCAACCAAACTCCCCCGTCGCCAGGACTCTACCGTCTACTTATCCTGCCCCTCTGGTAAAAGAGGGAGTGTTTAAGTAGTTTTCTTATAAAGTTACGACTCATTTAAGATGTTTTGTTGAAGACTTACGACCGTCTCCTGTAGTCCGTGGGTCTCTTCGTCTAGTAACAGAAGTTTTTGTCACTTGGAGAGACCACAGGGAGTTACACCTCTTTGAAAAGTAGAAATTGGATCTACAAAATAGTAGCCGCAACATATCTACCTCTTCAGAATTCCGATGACATTTTTATTTTGACTTTTGGTCTTCGTCCTCCGAATTCACGTCTAGGACTCTTGTACTCTCTTGAGGACTTAGGTCCCTTGTAATTAGCTATCCTCGAGTAGTTTACGGAGGTATGGATGTGACTTTGGTTCGTGGTGGGTTCCCGGTTGTTCAAGGTCTCGTTCAGTATGGTATGTTTAAGAGGTCGTTGTGTCCTTGTGTGGGGACTCGAAGTTATATGTCCGTCGAGTTTCAATGAGGTTTTGGTAACTGTAGAGTATTGGGTAATGACCAGTGAAGTAACGTGAGGTCTCTCTTCTTTAGGTCGAGGTGGGTGGTCTTGAGGTTGTGTTCGGAGGGATTGGTTCTTTGGAACTGTTCGGTGACTATGTTGGGGCGGGTGTCACTCCTTTGAGGTATTATTTCTCTTGAGGTGTTTAAGGGTCTTATATCTTTCCGGTGTGGTTTGCGTCGTTATATTGGTTCTACTTCTCTGTCTCCTTATGGGTCGTCCGTTTCCTTGTCCTCTTTACGGGTGGTTTGGTTTACTTTCTCCTTCTCTATCCCTTAGATGGACTATTTCTTAAGGTTTATAACTATCACTTTTACTAGGTTTTAGAACTTTATTTTTACCTTAGTGTCTATTTATCGGACCTCTGTTCCTAACTCTTCTACGTTCTTTCCAAATTGTTCCTGGATCTTCTTTATTTTTTCTCAGTTATATATTACTTATTACGTTATTCACTCTAGTCTTTGTGAGACCTCCGTTGTTCATCATCTTATTACCTCCTTCTTCTATCCTAATCATTTTATCTTCTATCTTACCATCTTTATTTACTTAGTCTCTCCTTCTTTCTTTTTACTTAATTTTCTTTACTCCTGTTAGAGTCTCTGGATGTCCCGTTATACTTTGCGAGGTCGTAAGCTTAATATCCTCAGGGTCTTCTTCTTCTGTTTTTCTTTCTGGTACTTTTTTATGAACTCCTCTATTATCAACTTTTGAAGGGATTTTACCCCTTCCTTTATTAGTGGGTTCAGGTTCTTTGGATCTCTCAAGGTTTATCCTATTTGGGTTCCGCTTTGTGGGGTTCTGTGTATAATTAGTTTAATTGTTTCTAGTTTGTGTTTCTTGTTTATAATTTTCGTCGTCCCCTTTTTGTTGTTTATTGTGTGTTCCCCTAAGGGTATTCCTATTGTCGACTAGAAAGTTATCTTTGAGAAGTCCGGTCCTCCCTTACCGTTCTGTATGAATTTCACTACTTTGTTTTATTAGATGTCGAGTCTAATAACATGGGTCGTTCCTAGAGTAAGTCTATACTTCCTCTTTAGTTTTCGAAATGTCTGTTCGTTTTCGACTCTCTTAAATCGTGGTGGTTTGGTCGAGAGGTTGTTTACGATTTCCTATAAGAGATCTGTCCTCTGTGTTTTTCCTACATATTGGGTTTGGGTTTTGTCATCTCATTTACCGTTACCCTAGTATGAATAGTTATTAATGGAATTTACATATACCCGACTTACGGGGTTGGTTTTCTGTTTCTGACCGACTTACCTATGTTTTTGTTCTAGGGATATATACGACGGATGTTCTCTGGGTGGAGTTTTGTTCCCTGTGTATGTCTGACTTTCACTTCCCGACCTTTTTCTATAAGGTACGTTTATCTCTGGTTTTCTTTCGTCCTCATCGTTGTGAGTATAGGCTATTTTATCTGAAATTTTGTTTCCGACACTTTTCTCTGTTTCTTCCGGTGATGTATTACTAGTTTCCTGGTTAGGTTCTTCTTCTATATTGTTAATATTTATATATACGTGGGTTGTATCCTCGTGGTGTTATACATTATGTTTACGATTGTTCATTTTTTCCCCCTTAATTGTCATTGTGTCATTATCACCCTCTGAAATTATGGGGTGAGTGTGGATACCTTTCTAGTTGATTTGTCTTTTAATTGTTTCTTTGTGTTTGAAATTTACTATGTTATCTGGTCAATCTGGATTAACTGTAGATATCTGTAAAGTGGGGTTTTGTTACTTAAAGTGGAAAAAGAGTTCACGTGTGCCTTGGAAAAGGTCCTATCTAGTGTAGGACCCGGTATTTAGATTGGAACTATTTAAGTTTTTTTATTTTTAGTAAGGTTCGTAGAAAAGACTGGTATTACGTAATTCTAATCTAGAGTTAATGTCCTCTTTTTGATAATTTTTAAGGTTGTATACCTCCAACTTGTTGTGTGAAGACTTATTGGTTGTTTAGTGTCTTCTTTAGTTTTTTCTTTAGTTTTATACGTATCTTTGATTACTTTTACTTTTGTGTTGTTGGGTTTTGGACACCCTGTGATATTTTCGTCACGATTCCCCTTTCAAGTATCGTTATGTCCGTATGGAGTTCTTTGTTCTTTTTTCAGTTTATTTATTGGATTGAGATGTGGATTTCGTTGATCTTTTCCTTCTTTACCTCTTGGGGTCTCAATCATCTTCCTTTCTTTAGTATTTTTAATCCCGTCTTTATTTACGTTTTCTTTGTTTTCTCTGGTATCGATTTTAGTTGTTTCGGGTTTCGACCAAGAAACTTTCCTATTTATTTTAACTGTTTGGTAATCGGTCTGAGTAGTTCTTTGTTTCTCTCTTTTTAGTTTAGTTATTTTAATCTTTACTTTTACCTCTCTAGTGTTGTCTGTTGTGTCTTTATGTTTCCTAGTATTCTCTGATGATAGTCGTTCATATACGGTTATTTTACCTGTTGTACCTTCTTTACCTGTTTAAGAATCTTTTCATGTTGAAAGGTTTTGACTTGGTCCTTCTTTATCTTTTAGCATTGTCTGGGTAGTGTTCGTGTCTTTAACTTTGACATCAGTCTTTAGAAGGTCGTTTGTTTTCGGGTCCAGGTCTGCCGAAGTGTCGACTTAAGATGGTTTTTAAAGCTCTTCTCGATTGTGGATAGGATGAGTTTGAGAAGGTCTTTTCACGTCTCCTTCCATTTGAAGATTTGAGTAAGATACTCCGGTGGTAGTGGGATTATGGTTTTGGTCTGTTTCTACGGTGTTTTTTTTTCTTTTGATGTCCGGTTATAGCGACTACTTGTATCTACGTTTTTAGGAGTTGTTTTAAGATCGTTAGTCTTAGGTTGTTGTGTAATTTTTCTAGTATGTGGTACTGGTTCACCCGAAATAGGGTCCCTACGTTCCTAAGAAGTAATAGGTGTTTAGTTAGTTACATTAAGTGGTGTAATTGTTTAACTTTTTATTTTCGGTATACTAATAGAGTTATCTACGTCTCTTCCGGAAACTGTTTTAAGTTGTAGGTAAATACTATTTTTGAGAGGTCTTTCGTCCTTATCTTCCTTGTATGGAGTTGTATTATTTTCGATATATACTGTTTGGGTGTCGTTTGTAATAGGAGTTACCACTTTTTAACTTTCGTAAAGGGGATTTCAGTCCTTGTTCTGTTCCCACGGGTGAAAGTGGCGATGATAAGTAGTATCAAGACCTTCAAAATCGGTGTCGTTAGTCTCGTCTTTTTCTTTATTTTCCTTAGGTTTAACCTTTTCTTCTTCATTTTGAGAGTGACAAACGTCTACTGTACTAGGAGATGTATCTTTTGGGATTTCTGAGGTGGTCTTTTAATGATCTCGATTAGTTACTTATATCATTTCAACGTCCTATATTTTAGTTGTGTGTCTTTAGGGAACGTAAGGATATGTGATTATTACTCTTTCATCTTTTTCTTTAATTCCTTTGTTAAGGTAAGTGGTAACGTTGCTTTTCTTATTTGATGAATCCTTATATGGATGGATTTCTTTGATTTCTGGATATATATCTTTTGATATTTTGTGACCACTTTCTTTAGTTTCTCCTGTGATTATCTACCTCTTTATATGGTACAAGTACCTAACCTTTTTAGTTATATGACTTTTTTACTCATATGATGGGTTTCGTTAGATGTCTAAGTTACGTTAGGGATAGTTCGATAGTCGCCATAAAAAGTGTCTTGATCTTGTTTATTAAAGTGTTAAACATACCTTTATGTTTTTTGGAGCTTATCGGTTTCGTTAGAACTCTTTCTTCTTACCTTGACCTCCTTAGTTGAACGGACTGAAGTCCGAGATGATGTTTCGGTGTCAGTAGTTCTGTCATACCATGACCGTGTTTCTGTCTTTATATCTAGTTACCTTGTTTTATCTTTCGGGTCTCTATTTAGGTGTGTGGATACCTATGGAATAGAAACTGTTTCCTCCGTTCTTATATGTTACCTCATTTCTGTTGGAGAAATTGTTTACCACGATCCTTTTGACCAGTTGGTGAACATTTTCTTACTTAGATCTAGTGAAAGATTGTAGTGTGTGTTTTTATTTGAGTTTTACCTAATTTCTAGATTTGTATTCTGGTCTTTGATATTTTGAGGATCTCCTCTTGTATCCGTTTTGTGAGAGGTTGTATTTAGTGTCGTCCTAGGAGATACTAGGTTGAGGGTCTTAAGACCTTTATTTTCGTTTTTCTTTGTTTACCCTAGATTAATTTTAATTTTCGAAGACGTGTTGTTTCCTTTGATATTCGTTCCACTTTTCTGTCGGAAGTATTACCCTCTTTTATTATCGTTTACTTCGTTGACTGTTTGTTGATTAGAGTTTTTATATGTTCGTTGAGGACGTCGAGTTAAGGTCTTTCTATTTGCTGTGTTAGTTTTTTACCCGGTTTCTTGATCTGTAAAGAGGTTTCTTCTGTATGCCTACCGATTGTTTGTGTACTTTTCTACGAGTTGTAGTGAGTAANGGGTTACAAGTAACGTCGTGACAAACATTATCGGTCCTGTACCTTCGTTGGATCTACAGGTAGTCGTCTACTTACCTATTCTTTCGACACCATGTATATGTGTTAACTCATAATGAGTCGGTAATTTTTCTTATGTAAACTTAGTCAAGATTACTCCACCTACTTTGACCTCGACTAATATGTCTTACTTCATTCGGTCTTTCTTTTTGTGGTTATGTCATATGATTGTGTATATATACCTTAAATCCTTCTACCATTACTATTGGGACATACGTTCTGTCGTTTTCTCTGTGTCTACATATCTTACCTGAAAACTTGAGACACCCTCTCCCTCTCCCACCCTACTAAACCCTCTTACCGTGTCTTTGTACATATGATAGTACATTCTTTACTTCGTGGTCAGATACAAGCTATGTCCTATGTCCTACGAACCCCGACCAAGTACCCCTTCTAGGTCTCTCTACTATACCCCACCCTCCACCCTCCCCAAAGTCCTAACCCTTGAGTACATGTGGGCACCGCTTAAATACAGTTACATACCGTTTTGGTTATGTCATAACACTTCATTTTATTTCATTTTTTTTCAACCAAACTCTGAATTTGTCTGTAGTGAATATCTCTTTTATACCTACTATTTATACTTTTCTATGGGTTACAGTGATCGTCGACCTCTTTTCGTTTAATTTTAGTAGTGTATGGACAATGTCACTGATTTTAAAGTTTTTGTTTTTTGACTATTATGGTTCACGACCACTCTTATATTTATCTTATGTTTTACCATGTCGGTGTAAAGACCATTTCAATTTGTATGTGAATAGTAAACTAGGTCGTTAGGATAAAAATCTATTAAAAGGTTCACTTGACTTTTGAATACAAGTGTATTTTTGAGGATATATACTTATAAATATCTTCGGGACAAATATTAGTGAGTATTGACCTTTACAGGAAGTCACCCGCTTACCCATTTGTTTGGTATCACGGAAGTATATTACCTTGTGATTTGTAGAGACGTTATTTTTCCTTCTTTGTTAACTACGTGTGTTTTGAACCTACTTAAAGTTTCCGTAAAACGAACCACTTTTTTCAGTAAGACTTTTCCAATGTATGGGACACTAAGATAAAGATACTATAAGAGTTTTTCTGTTGGGATATCACTATCTCTTATCTTGTCACCTTACACATAACCCTACCTCTCCTATATTAGGGTATTGACCTATCGTACCTCTCCAAAACCCCCACTACCCTAACAAGACATTTGACATCAAATATGGACGAAAGGGGTGTATCCAATTCAGTCGAAGGTACGACTAAACCACTAAAGTAGTAGTCACGCCCTCCTTTCCTTATCCGAGTCGACTGAGGCAGAACTTTTTCTTCCTTTAAGGTAGAACGTGAAAGTCACTCGAAACCCGATACACGGACCATCGGTACCCCTATCGTATGGATGCCGACTTGACCGGAGGACCTGACTATTGGTGGTCTAAGATATGGTTCTAAAGGGTAACGGTTTTTCTTACATGATTAGGGGACACATCAGTTAGTGGAAACATTAGAAGTACCGTGGGTGACCACATCCGACGTTACATATTGGTCGACTGGGAACTAATACTTAGTACCGACATTGGACTAACACAGAGGGAAATTGTGAAAGGTCCGATCCAAATTCCTTAAACCCCTACACCCGAACTCGTCATGTGAATCCCATTATTCCAAAAGTGTTTTCAACCAACCCCAGGAAACGATTCTCCTCGACGCAACCCGGGCGACCACATTATTTGACGTGAGGTGATAGACGTAACAGGAAGACTCACTCAAACAAAGGGTCTTGCACACCGATGTTGTAGTCACGAATATTATCTTCGTCCTGTGTCCAAAAGAAAGAGAAGGTTTTTAATTTATTTACATCTTTTGGGTGTCCGAAGCTCTTTTTATAGAGACAGGTAACCTCATTGTGAGACACTATAGAATCTGGTCCTCAATCGTTGGTCATCGAGAGTCCGGTTTAGGACGTACGAAGGACAGAAATATCTCGTGGTCTCGAATCTTACGAAAAATTTAAAGTTACCATCCATTTTTATTTTTTCTTATAAAGTATCATGTACTTTTCGGTTTAAATTTTCGTTCAAGTTTAAAGCCACGGGTATTTACTTCAAGACAACCTTGGACCGGTACGAACCAGTAAATTCATAACAGACACCGACAACTCATCAACACTGTTTCTAACTTACCGAAGGGGTTTCGGATCTTATAAGAATTCACCTGAAATACCTTTTTCAGACGGTTGTTAATAAAATCCTATAAGGAATCTATTACATTCATAAAAATAAATTATCACCTTGGGATTCATCTAATTCTAGACAAATATAAATTCGAGGTACTTATTGAAAACTGTCAAAAAAAGTCTTTTTATTAAAAGATATATATTTATTCTTAAAACTTTTTCAGGTGTTATAAAGTCTACGAGGGGAAAAGAGGGAAGTTCTAGACTTTAAACTAGTTCCTTTCTTCAAGTTTTCACAGGGGAGTGACTGTGGTTTTATACCCCTTAGACAATAGTAAAAATAATAGACACCCAACGGATAACATAGAGACATAATCTCCAATTAATATCGTCGGGTAAAGACCCGTTACCCAATACCTTGGTCTTCAATAGTCTCCATTTGTGACGTCTTAGACTAAATGAACAAGTACTCATATGGTATTTTAGGAGTCAATTTAGTGTGAAATACTGATACCGGAGGTTCAAAAATTTATATCGACAAACTAATGAAGTATCAATATTTCCGGATGAAAGAAAAAGGATGTACCGGTACTCATTAAATATTACAGATAATTCACTTGTTATAAATGGTTCACGATAGTTTGTTCTATTTCTATATAAAGTGACACAGAAATGGTGTCACATCTATCGATCTCTTTTATATAAGTGATGAATACTGACGTGAGACACTGTAATTTCAAGGTACTTCACGTTTAGACTTCGTTAAAATACTGACAGGATGGAGATAAATAAGGAACGAATCACATGAAAACTTCCGGTGAAACCTACAGAAGAAACTTTCCTTTTTTTTACTACGGAATTTTATACTAAAAGAAATTTAAGTCGAATTTACTGATATAAGGTATACCACCCCTTAATTACACGGTCAGTGTACACTAGATAACTTAGTACAGTACTGCAGACAAGTATTACAATTTGTGACATATTTTATTATTGAACATATAAGTAACACCAAAGTATTAATTTACATTATAACCCACATCTTATATAACGTTTCTATGTTTTTATAGTTCATATTAAATGTAAAAGGTTTGTACAATTATATTAGAGTCAACTAATATTATACTTATATTAACGTTATACTTTATATGTTCAGTCCATATTAGTAGAAATAGGATGTTCCTCCCTTTACTCTAAATTTGTCCGACTCGTTGAAGGGGTCACTGTGTCACATACTCACATTTAACTCCTAATCTTCTCTCTAGAAGATTAAGGGTCGGGTCTCTAACAAGACGATGTCATATAAAGGACGAAATAAAGAATAATTCTTTTTGTGAGAAAACAAGAGACTTACCGTTACAAGAAAAATTTAGTCCCTTACTGAAGATATGTATTTTTCGTCTTCACGTTAGTAAAACGTTTTCACAATGGGAAGTGGGATAGGATAATCCAGAGATCTGGAGTCGAGATATTATCTCAACTAAATACAAAGTAATAAATAAAACAAAATAAAGTAAAACCGACGTGGCATGTCATACACCCTAGAATCAAGGGGTTGGTCCCTGACTTGGACGTGGGGAACGTAACCTTCACACCTCAGAATTGGTGACCTGACGGTCCCTTCAGGGGACCTCAACTAAATATGTATTAAAGGACAAACTTAAACCATCACTTTTATACTGTACTTTGGGGGTAACACCTCAATCTTGTTTAACGAAACCCCCAAATACAAACACGTCACAACAGTCTCAATAAAGATATAACTAGAAAAGAGTCGTCGTGATTTGGAGTCTGTCATATCTGTGGTGGCGTCAAAATGAATTGTGGTCTCCATCCTTTCCAGAAGGGTTGACTGAGTACGTCAATTGGAGTATCTTACATAACTCTACCGTCTAACATTACAGAGTGGGTGGTCAGACGTTTATAATCTATTTACCCCCTCCACTGCAGATAAGGGAGTCCAGATATAATAAAATTGTCAAATAAATTTTTACTGGTCAATTCGACAACCACGTATTTTGGTTGATGGGTGAAGGAAACGATAAAGGTACTCCGGTTTAAAGACTAAGACCCGGTTCAACCACGGATACCGGTCCCTACGGATACCTATTCTACACACACACAATCCCCCTTAGGAACAGGAGTTTAAGGAGTTTTACCAAAAAAGGTTAAGAGAAAGACAACTGAAGACATGATCACGAAAAAGAGTGGGAAGACACTAGATGGAAAGGAACGAAAAACACTAAAACTGATTAAGTCACCTATATAAGGAAAAAATTAAAATAAAAATAAATAAATAAAAACGTGAGAAAAAAAAAAAAAATTAAAAAATAAAAAAAAAAATTTANGAGGGTGATAGAAAAAAAAAAAAAAAAAAAATTGAAGTGTTATGACATAACCAAAACGGTATGTAACTGTATTTAGGTGGTGCCCACATGTACTCAAGGGTTAGGACTTGGGGGGAGGGTGGTGGGAGGGGTATAGTAGAGAGACCCAGTAGGGTCACGTGGTCGGGGTTCGTAGGACATAGGACATAGCTTGGATCTGACCGCTAAGCAAAGAATGCACTATCATATGTGCAAAGTTACGGTAAGAGGGTTTAGTAGGGTGGGAGAGGGAGAGGGTGTCTCAGGTTTTCAGACAAGATATGTAGACACAGAGAAAACGACAGAGCGTATGTCCCAATAGTAATAGTAGAAAGATTTAAGGCATATATACACAATCATATGACGTAACCACAAAAAGAAAGACCGAATGAAGTGAGACATATTAGCCGAGGTCAAAGTAGGTGGACTAATCTTGACTAAGTTTGCATAAGAAAAATTACCGACTCACTTGACACCACAACCTCTTCTGAGAACTCTCAGGGAACCTGACGTTCCTCTAGGTTGGTCAGGTAAGACCTCCTCTAGTCGGGACCCTAAAGAAACCTTCCTTACTACGATTTCGACTTTGAGGTCATGAAACCGGTGGAGTACACTTCTCAACTGAGTAACCTTTTCTGAGACTACGACCCTCCCTAACCCCCGTCCTCCTCTTCCCCTACTGTCTCCTACTCTACCGACCTACCGTAGTGCCTAAGCTACCTGTACTCAGACTCACTTGAGGCCCTCAACCACTACCTGTTCCTCCGGACCGTACGACGCTAAGTACCCCACCGTTTCTCAACCTGTGCTGACTCGTTGACTTGACTTGACTTGACTTATGAGGTAACATATACATGGTGTCGAAAGAATAGGTAAGAAGACGGCTACCTGTAGATCCAACGAAGGTACAGGACCGATAATATTTGTCACGACGTTACTTGTGACCCCACGTGTACAGAGAAAGTTAAGACCAAAGGAGCCATACATACGGGTCGTCACCCTAACGACCCAGTATTCCGTCAAGATAAAGGACAAAAATTCCCTTACAGCTGTGACAAGAGGTATCACCGACATGATCAAACGTAAGGGTGGTTGTCACATTCTCCCAAGGGATAAGAGGTGTGGGAGAGGTCGTAAATAACGAACATCTGAAGACCTAGCGTCGGTAAGACTGACCACACTTTACCATGGATTAACACCAAAACTAAACGTAAAGAGACCATTACTTACTACAACTCGTAGAAAAGTACATAAACAATCGGTAGACATACAGAAGAAACCTTTTTACAGACAAATCAAGAAACCAGGTAAAAAACTAACACAACAAATAGAAAGACCTTAACTCGACGTCCTCAACGAACATATAAAAACTCTAATCAACAAACAGTCAACGAAGTAAACGATAATAAAAGAGGGTAAGACTCCCGACAGAAAAGTGGAACGAATATCAAAGGAAACAACACGTCTTCGAGTAAAGAAGGTGTATTTATGGATCTTCACTCTAACCATTGGGATGAAAATCGAAAAACTCTTTAGTAGTATGAAAGATATGTAAGGGTGGTTGTCAACATGTCCCAAGGAAAAGGACGTGTCGAAGTGGTTGTGAACAGTAGAAAACAGAAAAACTATTATCAGTAATATTGTCCCGACTTCATTATAGAGTGACAACAAAACTAAACGTAAAGGGACCACTAATCACTCCAACTTGTAGAAAGGTATATAGAAAACTGGTAAACAAATAAAAGAAAACTCTTTACAGATGGGTCTAAAAAAACCGGAAAAAAAAAAAAAATTTAAGAATTTGAATTAAGAACGATAACTCAACGAACTCAAGGAATATATAAAACCTATAATTGGGGAATAGTCTACATACCAAATGTTTATAAATGACAGTAAGTAAGGTATCAACGAAGAAGTGAAACAACCAAAGGACACGACGCATCTTCGAAAAATCAAACTATTTCAGGGTAAACAGATAAAAACGAAAACAACAGACACGAAAAACCCAGTATAGGTTTTTGTAGTCACGGGTCCGGTCATAGTTTTAAAGGGATATATAAAGAAGATTATTCAAATATAAAAGTCGATAGTGCAAATTCAGAATTCAGGTAAAACTCAACTAAAAACATAGACTATACTCTATTCCCAGTTTAAAGTGAGAGACGTACGTCTCTTGGTTAAAACGGTCGGGGTACAAAATTTCTCTGACAGGAAAGGGGTGATATACGAGAACCGTTGAAACACCTTCTAGTCAACTAGTATTCACATAACAAAACTAAACGTGAAGGGACCACTAATCACTCCAACTTGTAGAAAGGTTAGAAAACTGGTAAACATATAAAAGAAAACTCTTTACAGATGGGTCCAAAAGAACCGGAAAAATTTTTTAAAATTAAGAATTTGAATTAATATAAGGGAACGAAATATATAGATAAAACTACGATCATGGTACTATAAAACCAATGAAATCGAAATATCACATAAAACTTTAGTCCATTACACTACGGAGGTTGAAATTAAAAAACGAACACTAATGAAACCGACGAACATCAGGAAACACCAAGGTACACTTAAAATCCTACAAACAGACAAAGGTACTCTTTACTAAACCCTAAAACTATCTCCAAAGTAACTTAGATATCTACGGAAATTAAACATATTTGTGTAATTGTTATAATTAAGAAGATTGAGTACTTATATCCTATAGAAAAGTAAATAAACACAGAAGGGTTTATAGAAAGGAATTACAAAATATCAAAATTCACATTTCTAAATTGGAAAAACCAATCCAATTGAAATAAAATTTATAAAATAAACTACGATGACATTTACCCTAATAAAAGAATTAAAGAAAAAATCAATCATGTAACAATCACGTTTATTTATAACATGTAACTAGAACGTAGGACGTTGAAGTAACTTAAATAAATAAAGTTGTCAAAAAACCATCTTAGAAATCCCAAAAGAGATATATTCTAATACAGTAGACGTTTTTCCCTATTAAAGTGTAGAAGGAAAGGTTGAACCTACGGAAAATAAAGAACAAGGACGGATTAACAAGACGGATCCTGTAGGTCATGATACGACTTATCTTCACCATTCTCACCTGTAGGAATAGAATAAGGGGGAGTATCCTTTTCAAAGATCAAAAAGTGACGACTTATACTATAATCTTCAATACTCAAACAGTTTATACCATAAATAAAGAACTCCATGTAAGGAAGACATGAATTAAACAGCTCTCAAAAAGATTACTTTCTCGTGACTCAAAACAGTCTACAAAAAGATCTTAGACAACTCTACTAGAATATTAAAAATAGGAAGTAAAAAAATTACACAATATAGTGTAGTGAATACATGCAGCTTGGTAAGAACGTAGGAATCCATTTAGAATGAACCAGTACCCAATACTAAGAAAATTACACGAGAACTTAATCAGACGATAATATAACGACTCCCCAAAACGTAGACACAAGTAGTCCCTATAATCAGACATCAAAACAAAAGAATATTAAACCATTCACTCACTTTGAAGAGAACATTTTACTCAAACCATCACAAGGGAAGAGAAGTTAAAAACTCTCTCAAACTCTTCGTAACCGTAATTAAGAAGAAATTTACAAACCATTTTAAATAGTCACTGCGGTCGTCCAGGGCCCTAAAATAAACAACCCTTAAAAAACTAATGACCAAGTCAGAGAATCATACTAACCAGACAAGTCTAAAAGACAAAGAAGTATTAAGTCTTCTTTAATCCAACACACAAAGATCCTTGAATGGTAAACAAGATCCAATAGGTCGAACAACAATATCTTCATAAGTACCATCAGAGACACTGGCAAACATAAAGAAACTACAGTCAACATTCCAGAAGAGAAATAAATATGTCCGTAAGAAGTAAAATAAAGTGACGTATCCATGACCAAAACAAAAGAAAATATGTCTAACTTCCAAACACCTTTTAGACATAGTTCGTTCGGAAAAGAACTGTAAAAAGGTAATTGTAGACGAGTGAAGCCCAGGGACACAGTGTAAAACCATTAAGGGTGTTCTAACGTTTGACAAACTAATTGTAATATAAACAATACCACTAGACACTAGTCACTAGAAATTACACTGATAATATTAACAAAATCCCATAGTGTTTGGTACAAGTACATTCTACTACTTGAATTATTTACACACTCAAGACTGACGGAGTGACTGACCGACAAGAAGGTAGAGAGAGGGAGAGGAGTCTGAGGGATAAGGGGTTTTCTTATAACTTTAGTCTGGTTAATTACTGGGATGTCACTCACTCACTTCAGCGAGTCAGTACAGACTGAGAAACACTGGAGTACCTGACATCGGATTATTCGAAGGGATAGGTACTCTAAAAGGTCTGTTATCATGACCTCACCCAACGGTAAAGGAAGAGGTACTGGGATTGTCACCGGAGATTTGTAAGTTCACTTTCCTTCTCAATTAACTACACCGTTTGCAGTGACAGAATGAATTTTTTTTTTTTTTTTTTTTTAGCGGCGTCAGGAGTGGGAGTCGTTGGTGGTTGGACTAGTCAGTTGTCGGTAGTTGTAACTCCATTCTGGGAGGTGATCGTTTTTCTAATATTGAACGACTTCCGAGTCTACTATTAATAGTGAAAAATTGATATATCACGAAAATTTTTAATTTCATATACGTAATGAAAAATTCTGGATTACGATAACGTGTCAATCATCTGACATCACATTTGTAGCCTCTTCCGTTACCGTGGGGTGAGGTCGTGAGAACGGACCTTTTAGGGTACCTGTCTCCTCGGGCCATCCGACGTCAGGTACCCAGTGATTCTCAGCCTGTGCTGACTCGCTGAAGTGAAAGTGAAAAGTGAAAGTACGTAACCTCTTCCTTTACCGTTGGGTGAGGTCACAAGAACGAACCTCTTAGGGTCCCTACCCCCTCGGACCACCCGACGGTAGATACCCCAGCGTGTCTCAGCCTGTGCTGACTTCACTAAATCGTCGTCGTCGTCGTCACATTTGTACGAAAATTTTTTAAATAAGTAAAAAATTAGCTTCTTATTAACGAAATGTCTTAAAACAACAAAAAAGAGTCCGGAGTTGTACTTAGTCAGTATCTATTTGTATTTATAGACGAAACGTCAGTTTAGACGTTATAGAGACTTCATACGAACATGAAAATAAATAAACCTAGAACGAGACAAAAAGAGTTAGATCGGGTTTCAGACAGTTAAAACAAATAGAAAAGTCTTGTGACACAGAATAAAAGTAATTAGATGAAATGACAAAAAGAGTAGAGATAAAACAAAGAAGAGACTAGTAAGAATAAAGGAAGGAACACGATTTACATGTAAATCAAACAACAAAAAGATCAAAGAACTCTACACTTTTATCCAACAAAAAAATTCGAGAAAGAAGAAAAGAATCCTTTCCACAAATAACGATATTTGAAGGTAGAATCTTGACGAAAACGAAGTATAGTATTCAAAACCATTCAAGATACAAGGAAAAGTAAACAGAGGTCTATAAAAATTAAAGGAAAAACTGAAGACTCAAAAAGAGAGTGGATAACCAAAAAGTCCTTACAAACAAATTAAGGTATACACTTAAAAGGTCAAAGGGAGGACAATAACTAAAGACGAAAGTATGTCAACACCACTATTTTGTATGAACCGTACTAGAGACAGAAGAATTTAAACAATTCTAAACAAAATCCCCGATTGTATACTAGGTAGGACCTCTTACAGGGTATATGTGAACTTTTCTTATATATAAGGTAACGATAACCTGCCTTACAAGATATATACAGAAAATCCAGATAAAATAGATGTCATAACAAATACAGATGACTAAAGAATAACTAAAACCCAGACCTACTAGATAGGTAAGAACCTTTACCCCATAACTGTAGAAGACGATAACGACATAACGATAGAGAAAGAGATGAAACAAGATAATTATAAACGAACTATAGAAATCAACGAGACTATGTAATGAGAAAATCAATTTACAAACATAATACGGAGATGATGTACGGCGTGTAATAAAATCCAAGAACTTTACGTAGTTTCTTGTTTTCTCTATTTATGTTTAGATAAGAGATCACCTTAAATATATGATCTCGTCCCACCGAAATCGTCCCCTAAACACTTTCTCTTTCTGTTATTTACGATTTGTTTTAATCACTCATGTAACACGTCGTATAATTTTACTCCTCTTCCCTGTTGACACGTCTATAGTCCCCCTACTTGTAAGGTCCGTCTCCATCATTGTAAGTCACAACTCGATAGGGACCGTACAAACTCTTTGTCGTTCTTCCTGTCACTTCACCTCACTTATCCACTCCTCGTCTTTTATGCCCTACTTCGTCTCTATATTCCACACCTCACCCCTTTTTAGGACATACGGAATGTCCGGTGACATTCGGAAGGTGAAAATAAGAATCACTCCTTTTGGTAACTTATTACAGTTTGACTCTTCGCGTACGAGACTAAATGTAAAGGAATCGGCACAACTCAGATAACTACTCGGGTAGTTTCCGTCAGAAGTAAAGACAATATCCTGAAAACGAATCGTAAAGGAAAACCAAGAAAGAATATGCAATGTAGAGGGACGAATATTATAAGTAAAGCAAAACGGACAACAAATGAAAAAGACAATATTGGAAATTAGTTCCAATAAAATTCAAGGACCAGAGTATTAAGGTCGTAGAGACGATATAGATTTAGACGAAAGACTACGAACGAATCTGAGAAGTTTGAAAAAAAAAAAAAAACCAGAAAACCGTACAGAATATTAAAAGACAACTTTCGGTCTGTATTAGGCCGATCACCACTCCCACACAAATAACAATCAACATCGACACCTCCGTCTCTAATTTTAAAGGGGATTCCAGGAACCAAAACAGAAGAGACAAAGGGAACCCATGGTGACCTCTATAGAATTTGTCTCAGACCTAGAACCTCATGAATATCGAAATTAGGGGATGATACTATTTCTTCGGGACAACTACACCACTTTCTACTCCCACTCTCTTTCGTAGATATTAGGATACTGAGAACCCGAAAATCACTCAGACTTAACCCATCAAAGGAAGGGGATTCATTCAATCCAAGACCATTTTGTCAAAGGAAACTCCCGTCCGGAACAATCCTATCCACTCCCTTCTCTTTCTATTATCGACTTCCGCGCGTGTCCCACTCTTCTTGTGGTAGACAAGGAACGGACAACGGACAGACTCGAATATTTTACTTTAATGGACAGAGTGATTTTCTATTGAGATGAAAAATTCAAGAAGATCGGTTTTTAGTCTCTTCCAAGTACTGACTAAAGGAAGAAAGTTTTGGGTGTAGGTTCGGTGACTCTTTAGGTCTAACAAGGTATAAAGTTTACAAAGGTCTTAAGTTGATGGAGGATGGTCGAGACGGTGACTACGGTGTCTCGTCAAAAGGTAGGAGTAAATACATGCAATAACGGTACCGGAAGACTGTCGTAGGAGGATAAAGAAGGAAGATTTATCGTAGGAACATGAGGTTTGGAAGGGGATTTTGGGAGATTCACTCTCTCACTCACTTCAGCGAGTCAACACAGGCTGAGAAACACTGGGGTATCTGACATCGGATGGTCCGAGGAGGTAGGTACCCTAAAAGGTCCGTTCTCATGACCTCACCCAACGGTAAAGGAATAGGTCTCCTAGAAGGACTGGGTCCCTAGCTTGGGCCCAGAGGGTGTAACATCCGTCTATGAAATGGTTGACTCGGTGTTCCCTTCGGGGTTTGGGGAGATTCCAGGATACGTTATACCGGGACGTGGTAGAAAGAGTGAATGGAGGAAAGTGAAAGGAGAAACGACTCAGAAGAGTCGGTCTGAGTGATCGAAAGAAAGACAAAAGAAAGAAAGAAACAGTGTGTGCAGAGATGGAGTCTCGGAAAAGTGAACGGTCCGACAGAAGAATCTTACACAAAGTGGATATGTCTAAGTACTGGTCAAAAAAGGGAAGGAAGTGAAGAGACGAGTTTACACTGGAATAATTTCTCCTGGATTACTCGTGTGAACTTTTTTAGTTAGAGGGTAGAAAGAGACAGAGAATGATGACACGAAATAAAAAGAAGAATCGTAAATTGTGATGAACCGTATTATATGTACAAATAACGACTGGAGACAATGATCTTACATACAAACTATTCTCGTCAGATAAATGTTGACACAGTCTCTGTATCATCGGAAACACAACTCACTGATTTACTTACTCACTTATATGTATGAAGAGTCTCCGAAACCATCAAGTCAGTGACCGCGATTCGTAAGAAGTCAACACTTTGTCAGAACTGGACCCAAGAGAAGTTTCGTCTTAGAGTCTATTTCAGACACAAGAACAACAAAAAGCCAGAGAGCCAACACAGACTGAGAAACACTGGGGCACTTGACGTCGTACGGTCCGAAGAGACAGGTAGTGATAGAGGGTCTCAAGGGAGTTTGAGTACAGGAAACTCAGTCACTACAGTAGGTTGGTAGAGTAGGAGAACGGGAGTTAAAAAGGGTCGTAGTCTCACAAAAAGTCACTAAGTAAATAAACATAGTCCACATATCTGTCGAAGGAACCTTACACTAGAACCCTCCTCATTCCCCACCCCACGATACGTGACTTCCTCCCTTCCGACAATATTCCCATTGAATGGACGACGATCGTTGTAGACTACCACGTCAGGGTGTCCTGAAAGATTCATTCTAGACAGGGGTCGATCAAATCACACCAGAGACCCCGTCATTGAGGGGACTTGAAGACCCAGTAAACGTATACTCATAGTTCACTCATTGGTGATTTAAAAGTATACTACTTGTAGCCCCTCCGGGACTCCATTCTTCAGTCCTGTCATGTACGGTATCCGGTTCCACTCCGCGATAGTTAAATGAACGAGTGTTTGAACCAGAATCGGGGTCTTGATCAACGACATCGTTCCAGACCTTACTCAATTCCGGTCTTCCTAAATTTTGTTATGTATTCTCCACAAGTTAGAACAGGTAAATGGTAAATTTATAGACGTCTCTGAATCTTGTTCACTTTGTTAATCAGAAGTGAGGAAGTGGAGGGTAAGATATGAAGGATATACAGACTACTCATCAAACCGACCAGATTCAACGAACAGACAATCTGACTGGGTCTTGAAGTAGGGACTCCCATATTCCAAAACGGAACTAGAACAGTCCGACACTAGGGATTTTATAGGAATGTGGTAATAGTGGTCGGTACCCAGGTTTCCGTCATAGAAACAACGGAAGATAGGTAGAATTTTAGTTACGGTGTATAAAATCCGACACAGGGTCGTCGGGGGATGAACATCTATGGTGAAAACTACAGTAGGTCGAAAATATCGTAAAATTGTTGATGTCTCGAGGTTACCGGATGTCGCAAATAAACAACGAGTACATAGTAACCTAGTAAACCCCGGTCAACCCTATCAAGAGGAAGTGTATTGAGTAAGATCCTGGACTCAA
Source organism: Capra ibex (assembly GCA_006410555.1). Lineage (NCBI taxonomy): Eukaryota > Metazoa > Chordata > Mammalia > Artiodactyla > Bovidae > Capra > Capra ibex. Next base: position 1,506,658 of record SJYO01028879.1, read on the forward strand.
CTTTCCCTTCACCCATTTACGAAGAGGTGTACCCTTACCGACCTCGGGTTCTCCCTTATAAAGTTCGAAGATGCACACAGGACGAGTGGTCTTAGGGGACCGGTTTGGTTCAGTCTATCGGTTCAACTTTTTAGTATCACACCTTTTCATATTAGACGGGTGGTCCTCATGGTCGTACTTACACTTATATTTTTTTGATGATTTCTGTTCACTTCTTAACTCCGGTTACCGAGTCAGACGGTGTCCCTCGTTTTACCCTTCACTCTCTTCCGGTTCCATTCTTAGACAAAGATTCGACCGGTAACGATATCCGTTAACCGTACTTTAAGTCGTCCTGGAGGACTTTTGATGACACCCTCTACGGTATCTTTGTAGACGAGTTCGCTTTCTGTTCCTTCCCTAAAGAGGTATCAAGGAAAGTCCATCGCGTACATACCCATGACCCGTCCGAAGACCGTCATCAGGGACGACACCGTAGTGTCTTCGGGAACTCGTCCTTCCTTCTCCGGACATCCAATCAGGATGTTGTTGTGTAACAGTCAAAACTCGACACTTTACCGATTCTGACACACCTTACTCAGTTCAGTTCTTCTAAACTCTACATGGACTCCAAAGACCACGTCGGTGATAGAGTGGAGGGTGTGGTCACAGTAGAAATTATGACCACAAGTAGAAAGACCTGGGGACCTTTGTATGTACTCACTTATAGATTAAGACCCAGAGTAAAGTCGTGTTAGAAAAAGAATTACGACGAAATTAGATTAAATAATTTACAACCAACTAACTCCTGAACCCAAAATGGTACGTCTACAAAAATAAAATTCTTTCCTATATAACCCTACACACAAAGACTGGTTCTATCTTTTTGTCCCGGACTGAAGTATTAGGACGGACTTCCTTGATTTTTTCCGTTGAGAATAGTCTACTGTCAAATGTTTCGTGACCTATAGTTCGTTACTTCCTGTCACTAACGGGACAAGTGACGGACCTCTCTCAAATGTCCTGTGTGTGTCTGTCCCTCTTGTGTCCACCTCGGGTCGTCACGGGAACTAAACTTCTCTGTCTCGATCTCCAAGTCCCTCCGGTCTCCTGCATCTCAAACGTCCCTTGTCATGAGTCCTCCTCTTGTGACTTGTCTTTGTCTACTGAAGTCACTTGTCAACTATCAGGTTGAGTCCAGATGTCGACCCATACTTAGTCACGTACGGTCCTTTCTTGGTACACCTTCCTCACTTTACCTTTGTAGAGGTCACAAGTGGGTCCCGTCCCCAATACCAAGTGATCGATCTCGTCTTTTAGAGTATTAAGTACTCCGAATTCCAGACTCATAAAACTTCCCAAAACAGAATCAACCCTCTGATTGTAACCGGATATAATTTGTGGCTAGACAGAGTATACATTTCCTAGTTTGACAAAGATTCATAGAAAAAAGAAGGGATCACGAAAGAAAAAAAAGGAAAAAATACAAAATTTAATACTTTCATATTGTGTTAACGTCCTCTGAACAAAGGTTCAAAGAATTGACACAAGGTCTTGCTTCGAGTTTTTATAAATACCTTTTTGTTTATAAAAATTGTGGATCTTTACGCTTTAAGTATTATAGGTTATTATAGTGGTCCGTTCGTTTCGTTGTTCTTGTGTGTTGGTTTTTACTCCTCTTTTTAGTTAGTTATGACTGAGTCTGTACTGTATCTACTATCCGGAATTATCTGTTCTTGCAATTTCAGGACATAAGGGATACAAGTTTTCAGTAGTTCCGTACCTTCTGTAAATTTTTCCGGTTTTGACTTGAAGATTTACTTTTCATCTTACACATTCTACTTTTTATATGATCTACCCTAATTACCTTCTATTTATAACATCTTCTTTTCTAACCACTTGAACTTGTTCATCGTTAGCTCTAATGACTTTTACTTTACCTCTCTTTTCTCTTAAATTTTTTGCTTTTTGACTCGACACTTTGTTGAAGTTCGTAGACCGGGAACATCACACGTGACGAAGGGATCACGGACCACAACCCCGAGAGAGGACGTCGTTCGAGGCCTTCCTCCGGTCCGAAGAGAGCAAGGACCGAGGACGTCACACCACAAGGGTCGAGAGAGAACGGTCGTCTAAGAGGGTCAAGAGGGAGTCGTCCAAATATCACCTCATGGGGATCCCTCTGTACTGAGACACTAACCAAAAGGGACTCTCCATCTAAAGATAGTTGAAAATGAATACACCTGGTGTCACTGATCCGAAGGATCCACCGTGACCACCACTACTTGGGCGAACGGACACGTCCACTACAAAGAAGTTAGGGACCCGGTCCTTCTAGGGGACCCCTTCTCCCGTACCGTTGGGTGAAGACATAAGAACGGACCCTTTAGAGTACTTGACTCCTCGGACCACCCGATATATATCAGGTATCACAGTGTTTCTCAGTCTGTGATGACTTTACTAAATCGAGTGTCCGTGAGTACATGGTATCTCTGATCAAACAGTAGTCACTCGATTTTGGTACGGAAGAAGTGATTCCAGACCTAAAGTCGGTGTCCCGTCCCCACTGAGAAGGAACCCTCGAGATAAAGTCGGGATCCCTAACAACCAACAAGACTTCCTGACAATTCCGAAGGATCCATAGAACCACTATTTTTTAGATGGACGGTTACGTCTTCTCTATGTCCTCTGTACCCAAGCTAGGGACCCAGTCCTTCTAGGAGACTTCATTCTTTACCGCTGGGTGAGGTCATAAGAACGGACCCTTTGGGGTACCTGTCTCCTCGGACCACCCGATGTCAGGTACCCCAATGTTTCTCAACCTATGCTTACTCGTTGACTCGTACATGTGTGTGTTACTGATGATAAGGATAAATCTGAAAAAAAAAATGATGAGCAAACGGTCATGGAGTAATGAGGTGAGCGGACAAAATCGAGTAATAAGAAATACAATTTCAAAGGACAAATTTTTATAGAGACAGGAGTAACCTGGAAGTGTCTTCTTGACATGTTTTTACTAGTAGTGTCGGTTCTATTAGTGCTACCACACTAGTGAGTGGATCTCGGTCTGTAGGACCTTACACTTCAGTTTACCCGGAATCTTTTGTAGTGATACTTGTTTCGATCACCTCCACTACCTTAAGGTCGACTCGATAAAGTTTAGGACTTTCTACTACGACACTTTCACGACGTGAATTATACGGTCGTTTAAACCTTTTCAGTCGTCACCGGTGTCTTGACCTTTTACACAAAAGTAAGGTTAGGGTTTCTTTCCGTTACGGTTTCTTACGAGTTTGATGGTACGTTAACGTAAGTAGAGTGTGTGATCATTCCATTACGAGTTTTAAGAGGTTCGGTCCGAAGTCGTTATGCACTTGGTACTTGAAGGACTGTAAGTTCGACCAAAATCTTTTCCGTCTCCTTGGTCCCTAGTTTAACGGTTGTAGACGACCTAGTACCTTTCTCGTTCTTACAAGGTCTTTTTGTAGATAAAGACGAAATAACTGACACGGTTTCGAAAACTGACACACCTAGTGTTATTTGACACCTTTTAAGACTTTCTCTACCCTTATGCTCTGGTGGACTGGACGGAGGACTCTTTGGACATACGTCCAGTCCTTCGTTGTCAATCTTGACCTGTACCTTGTTGTCTGACTAAGGTTTATCCTTTTCCTCATACAGTTCCGACATATAACAGTGGGACACATAAATTGAATATACGTCTCATTTAGTACTCTTTGCGACCTAACCTTCTTCGTGCTCGACGTTAGTTCTAACGACCCTCTTTATAGTTATTGGAGTCTACACGTCTACTGTGGTGGGAATACCGTCTTTCACTTCTCCTTGAGTTTTAGGAGAACTACTTTCACTCTCCTCTCACTTTTTCAACCGAACTTCGAGTTGTAAGTCTTTTACTTCTAGTACCGTAGACCAGGGTAGTGAAGTACCCTTTAACTACCCCTTTGTCACCTTTATCACAGTCTGAAATAAAAAAACCCGAGGTTTTAGTGACGTCTACCACTGACGTCGGTACTTTAATTTTCTACGAATGAGGAACCTTCTTTTCAGTACTCGTTGGATCTATCGTATAACTTTTCGTCTCTGTAATGAAACGGTTGTTTCCAGGTAGATCAGTTCCGATAACAAAAAGGTCACCAGTACATACCTACACTCTCAACCTGACACTTCTTCCGACTCGCGGTTTCTTAACTACGAAAACTTGACACCACAACTTCTTCTGAGAACTCTCAGGGAACCTGACGTTCCTTTAGGTTGGTCAGGTAAGACTTCCTCTAGTCGGGACCCTAAAGAAACCTTCTTTACTACGACTTCGAGTTCGAGGTCATGAAACCGGTGGAGTACGCTACTCAACTGAGTAACCTTTTCTGAGACTACGACCCTCCCTAACTCTCGTCCTCCTCTTCCCCTACTGTCTCCTACTCTACCAACCTACCGTAGTGACTGAACTACCTGTACTCAGACTCACTTGAGACCCTCAACCACTACCTGTCCCTCCGGACCACACGACGCTAAGTACCCCAGCGTCTCAGCCTGTGCTGACTCGTTGACTTGACTTGACTTATGTGAAAGGTTTAGTAAGAGACTCTGGTGGTAACGGGACTATAAATTTCGGTTTATTTCTATAATATTCTTTTCTTTTGATTTTAATTATAGGGAGTACTTGTATCCACCCGAAGGATGTACCACGTCACCATTTCTTAGACGGACGGTTACGTCCGTTAGACCGAAACTAGGAACCAAACCCTTTTAAGGGACCACTTCCCTTACCGTGGGGTGAAGTTATAAGAACGAACCTCGTAGGGTACCTATCTCTTCGAACCGGTTGATATCAGATGTACCATCGTTTCTCAGTCTGTGTTGACTCGCTGACTTGTGTGTGGGTGTGTACACACTCGTGTCTACGTTTTTAATATATATTTTAAAATTCTTTAAATGGTAACTCCTATTACAAACGACACCCAAACAGTATATATCGAAAATAATACAACTCCATACAAGGAAGATAAGGACGAAAGACCTCTCAAAAATAGTATTTACCTACAACTTAAAACAGTTTCCGGAAGAGACGTAGATAACTCTATTAGTATACCAAAAATAAAAAGTTAAACAATTACACCACTTAATGTAACTAACTAAACGCCTATAACTTCTTAGGAACGTAGGGACCCTATTTCGGGTGAACCAGTACCACATACTAGAAAAATTACACAACAACCTAAGACTAACGATCTTAAAACAACTCCTAAAAACGTAGATACAAGTAGTCACTATAACCGGACATCAAAAGAAAAAAACACTGTAGAAACAGTCCAAAACCATAATCCCACTACCACCGGAGTATCTTACTCAAACCTTCAAATGTAAGGAGACGTGAAAAGACCTTCTCAAACTCATCCTATCCACAATCGAGAAGAGATTTAAAAACCATCTTAAGTCGACACTTCGGAAGACCTGGACCCGAAAACAAACGACCTTCTAAAGACTAATGTCAAAGTTAAAGACGCGAACACTACCCAGACAATTCTAAAAGATAAAGAAGGACCAAGTCAAAACCTTTTAACATGAAACCATTCTTAAACAGGTAAAGAAGGTGTAACAGGTAAAATAACCGTATGTTGACGACTATCATCAGAGAATACTAGGAAACATAAAGACACAAAAGACAACACTAGAGAGGTAAAAGTAAAGATTAAAATAACTAAACTAAAAAGAGAGAAACGAAGAACTACTCAGACCGATCACTACTTTCTTTAGTTTCTCCTGTGATTATCTACCTCTTTATATGGTACAAGTACCTAACCTTCTTAGTTATATCACTTTTACTCATATGATGGGTTCCGTTAAATGTTTAAGTTACGTTAGGGATAGTTCGATGGTCGGCATAAAAAGTGTCTTGATCTTGTTTATTAAAGTTCTAAACATACCTTTATGTTTTGTGGAGCTTAACGGTTTCGTTAGAACTCTTTATTCTTACCTTGACCTCCTTAGTTGAACGGACTGAAGCCAGAGATGATGTTTCGGTGTCAGTAGTTTTGTCATACCATGTCCGTGTTTCTGTCTGTATATCTAGTCACCTTGTTTTATCTTTCGGGTCTCTATTTAGGTGTGTGGATACCTGTGGAATAGAAACTGTTTCCTCCGTTCTATATGTCACCTCATTTCTGTTGGAGAAATTGTTCACCACGACCCTTTTGACCAGTTGGTGAACATTTTCTTACTTTGATCTAGTGAAAGATTGTGGCGTGTGTTTTTATTTGAGTTTTACCTAATTTCTAGATTTACATTCTAGTCTTTGATATTTTGAGGATCTCCTCTTGTATCCGTTTTGTGAGAGTCTGTATTTAGTGTCGTCCTAGGAGATACTAGGTGGAGGGTCTTAAGACCTTTATTTTCGTTTTTCTTTGTTTACCCTAGATTAATTTTAATTTTCGAAGACGTGTTGTTTCCTTTGATATTCGTTGTACTTTTCTGTCGGAAGTATTACCCTCTTTTATTATCGTTTACTTCGTTGACTGTTTGTTGATTAGAGTTTTTATATGTTCGTTGAGGACGTCGAGTTAAGGTCTTTTTATTTGCTGGGTTAGTTTTTTACCCGGTTTCTTGATTTATCTGTAAAGAGGTTTCTTCTGTATGCCTACCGATTGTTTGTGTACTTTTCTACGAGTTGTAGTGAGTAATAGTCTCTTTACGTTTAGTTTTGGTGTTAATCCATGGTGAAGTGTGGTCAGTCTTACCGACACTAGGTTTTTAGACGTTCGTTATTTACGACCTCTCCCACACCTCTTTTCCCTTGGGAGGATGTGACAACCACCCTTACGTTTGATCATGTCGGTGATACCTCTTGTCACACCTCTAAGGAATTTTTTAACGTTTATCTTGATGGAATACTGGGTCGTTAGGGTGACGACCCGTATGTGTGGCTCCTTTGGTCTTAACTTTCTCTGTGTACATGGGGTTACAAGTAGCGTCGTGACAAATATTATCGGTCCTGTACCTTTGTTGGATCTACAGGTAGTCGTCTACTTACCTATTCTTTCGACACCATGTATATGTGTTACCTCATAATGAGTCGGCAATTTTTCTTAAGTAAACTTAGTCAAGACTACTCTACCTACTTTGACCTCGGCTAATATGTCTCACTTCATTCGGTCTTTCTTTTTGTGGTTATGTCATATGATTGTGTATATATACCTTAAATCCTTCTACCGTTACTGCTGGGACATACGTTCTGTCCTTTTTTCTGTGTCTACACATATTGCCTGAAAACCTGAGTCTCCCTCTCCCTCTCCCACCCTACTAAACCCTCTTACCGTAAGATTGTACATATGATAGTACATTCTTAACTTAGCGGTCAGATACAGACTGCGTCCTATGTCGTACGAACCCCGACCACGTACCCCTATTGGGTGTCTCTACAATACCCCTCCCTCCACCCTCCCCCCAAGTACAAACCCTTGTGTACATTCTTAATTTCTAAAATTTTAATTTTTTTTTTATCTCCGAACTTTGTTGTTGTTTTTTTATTTTTAATGTCATTTTTTTAATTTTTTAATTTTTTTTAATTTTAATTTTTTTCTTTTCTGTATCGTTCTCTCAAGGTCTTTTTGTAGATAAAGACGAAATAACTGATAGGTTTCGGAAACTGACACACCTAGTGTTATTTGACACCTTTTAGGACTTTTTTTTTTAAAAAAAAATTCTGTAAATTGTTATACATTTTTTACACTATGTAATACAGATCACCCCGAAGAGGATCATTACGTTCCGACCAAGTTGTAATTTTTTAGTTATATTAAGTTACACGACAGATTCATTTTTACTTTTTAGTACACTATTAGAATTATTTACTTCTTTTCTTTTAACTGATTTAGATGGTAGATGAGGTCTATTCACGAAAGTCGTTGGACCTTTATCTTTGTTTTAAGAAGACACGATTTTGGTATCTCCGTAAATACTGTTTAGACTATTTCCCGTAAATACTTTTTAGATGTCGATTACAGTATGAATTAATACTTTTGATTTACTAAAGGGGAAACTCCAGTGATTGTTCTCTTCCTACAGATGGGAGTGGCCAAGATGTGTTGTAAAATGGTCTTTTACACCGGTTACTTGAGTCCGGTTCTTTTTCTTTACTTTCCGTAGATGTACCCTTTTTTGTATCATTTTAATAGAGATATAGGTCTACCATACTGTCAGATACACCATTTATTCTACCTCACATGACTTTTCGATAACCTCGATTATTAACTCAAACCGTTTAAACGTCCTATGTCTAGTTATATTTTTAACTGAAATAAAGATATATAGTTATGATCGTTTCTTATAGGCCTTCAACTTTAATTTTTACGGTGAATGTTATCGTAGTCATGTACTCCATGAGTCCCTATTTAGACTGTTTCCTATACTTTCTGAACAAGAGATTTTTGATATTTTACAACGACTCTCGTTAATTTCTTCTAGGTGTATTTACTCCTCTATATGGTACAAATACTCGACCTTCTGAGTTATAACAATTCTACAGACAGATGGGACTGACTAGATAACTAATTCACTTTACGGGTAGTTTTAGATGGGTCGTCTAAAGAAACATCTATAGTTGTTCGACGAAATTTTAAGTGTCTCTTTACGTTTCTTGGATCTTATTGCTCTTGTTACAATTTTTATAGTAAAACGGAAGAGGTCCCCTAGAAGGGTTGGGTTCCTATCTTAGGTCCAGAGGACCAAACGTCCACCTAAGAAATGGTCGACTCGGTGGTAATGTTTTTGGATTTAATGAAAAAAAGTTCTTATTAAAGTTTTCCCGTGTTCCTGTGAAAAATCGTACAATCTATATAAGTAATGGAATTAACATCACTACCAAAGTGTACACATTTAAGTATATACACGTATACATAGTTTTGACTAGTAAAATATGTGAATTTATATATATTAAAAAACATAAAGTTTATTTGGAATGATTTAGATGAAAATCAGTCTTTCTACATTGCATTCTTCAGAAATGATTCGCTACAAATACTCCGTCTCGTTAAAGATTTCTATCTCGAATCTGGGACCCTGTATACACACCTCTATTCATCTTTAACCTCTGTCGATAAAGTCAGAGAGACTTAATACGGGAAGATACCGTTTATAGTTACACCGACCAGGAAAAGATGGTGGTGTTAGAGATCGGAAAAGGAAGAGTAGAGGAGTTAACGTGAGTACTTTCTTTTTTACAAAGACCTATCCAAATACTACATACTTTCTACACTTATTAACAGAAAAAGTACCCCTGTCTCCAGACACAAACAAGAACTTTTGAGTGGTACACGTGTGAAACCAATAAAAGTTGTGTTTCGTGAAATCTCCAACTGAGGTCCTCCTCTTTGGTGCTTACTTACGCAGTATTTGTCCGAAGTAACCTCCAGGGCTCTATTGAATAAAAGAAAAAGAAGGAGATTTAGATTTAGGGAGGTAGGAAACCATGAGGGAAGGAGATAATTAAAGAAAACAGGAAAAACAAATAAGGTAAAAAGAGAATGACACCGAAATAGTAGAAAAAGATAGATTTATGACTCTTTAACACTTGTATAACCCCTTACTCCACCAGGTGTTCACCTATTGACAAAAAGTTCATAAAGTATGTTTTTATATGAAACAAGTCCCTATCTAGAAGAGTAGGTATCGTTTAAGTCATCACGTTTACGAGAGTCCAACTATTTGATTTCTATTGATGAGTTAACCTTACGTTCTACAAAAGAGACGTATTTTTCCGTTGTCAATTATTGTCCATAAACTTAAAAGTTCCAAGTCTAAAAATGAGAAGTGTAAACCAAATTTTCTTTTTGATTGAGGTTGATTTTAGAAAAGATTCAGAAAAGAAAACGAATCTAATTCTTTTCTTTTAGTGAAATGATTCTTGAGTAGTCTTTCCCTTATGAATTATATCGGACTTGTCAAGATCCTCTAGACTTGAACTTTAATTGAATTTTAAGGTAATGTCATAATTATAAATCATAGATACATGCCGATATGACGGATCTCGAAGGATTAGTAGACTCAATACGGGAAAGTAGTGACAATTTTAAGGTAAATAAGTAACAGTCCAAGATTCTTAGAACAAATCGCTGACTACAAAGTTAAATGACTGTCACGAGTCTACTTTTTTTCTTTGGAATCGGACGACCCGATAAAGAGTTATCCTCGTACCTGAGATGAAGATATCAAATTCTTCGATATAAAAATACCGGTACGACGTCGACACGATCCCGAATTCTATTCTTAAATCGTTGTTCGACTGAGTGGTCTCTCTAAAATACCATCTGTGGCTGAACATTTCTGCCCTGCGAGACCTTTTTAATTTATCATTTACCTACAAATCGTAAGGACCACGAGGACGATGCCCCGGGATGTGAAGTAAGACACAATTCCTGTCTCTCTCAACCTTTAATAGACTCCGGGACTCGTCAAGACACTACTACTTTCTGTGGTAGTTATTGTAATAAGTACTTTTTTATACTTTCCGGTAGGTAGAGAGAATTCCGAGTAAACCACGCGAAAATTACTTACTGCCTACTTGACGTCTCCGAAACAACACCTCCCCGACACAGGACTCTCTCAATCTTACTGACGACGAGAAGACTGTGAAGAGGTTTGTAAAAGGGTCAGAAAGGGGTAATGCCTAAAAGGGTGTCTACCAGAAGTCTGAGAGTAAAGGAAAAAAAAAAAAAAAAGGGATCTGTAAATCCTTTAACATAAAGAGAGAACGGAGAGAGACGATTCAGGAAATAAAGGTGTGGGAAGGGGGGGAGTAGGGTCAATAAACTCCAATTACTACCAAAAGGTTCCAATTTATTTATGTTCATTGATAACGAATCCGATTCTCAAATCAAGTGTACGGGAAAATGCATCGGTCGGAGCCAGATTGGAAAATTTACTAAATCGACGAATGAAAGGGGAGGACCAGTGAGGACGAAAGAAAGTAACAAAAGAAAGGAGACATTATGTATATGAGGTAAGAGGCTTAAAACGGAGTGAGTCGGTACAGACGAGGAAAGGAGAGGTAAAGGTTAGTCAGAACAAACTGAAGGAGGAGGTTAAATGAGAAACATACGAATCAACGAGTCAACACAGACTGAGACGCTAGGGTACCCGACATCGGGTGGTCCGAGGAGACAGGTACCTTAAAAGGTCCCTTCTTATGACCTCACCAATCGGTAAAGGAAGAGGTCCCCTAGAACGGTTGGGTCTCTAGATCTCTTGGGAGCAGAAAACGTAGACGACGTAACCGTCCGTCTAAGAAGTGGCGATCGCAGTGAACCCTTCATCGAGTATAAGGGACAAATGAAAGTCTTTTTATCTTTATACGTTCCACCTCAGAATAGACGCTATCAGTTCTTAACACGTTCCAGTTCAGTAACAACTTCCTCCTCTAGTTCAAAAATTTACAAATGAAAAATGAAAACAAACAAATAAAGAGACCGCCACCACCCAGAACCAACGTCGTCCACCCTAGAAAGTGACGTCGCGAGTCCGGTGGCTCACGTACCCGAGTCATCAACACTGTGTACCCGAATCACCGGGTCGTACCGTACACCCTAGAATCAAGGAGTTGGTCGTTAACTTGAGTACAGGGGACCCAACGTTCCGTTCAAAAATTGCTTACCTAGTGGTCCCTTCAGGGTTCCCTCCTCTAAGATTTCTGTCTTTTTGAGTGAATCTCTCCTCTCGAGTCACCGACTACCCAGTTTTCACATTCGACCTTATCGTGTATACCCATTCTTTCCCCTTTCCGTTTCAGTCCCTTCCCATAGTTTCACATAGTTTGTCAACTCTAACTTTCTTTCCTGGACCCTTATCCTACGTGTTAGTTGAACCAAGTGTAGTCGATGATCCCTCGAATCCGAACCTTCGATTTCATTAGAGTACCCGTTTCACGTCCGTACCGTTAGACCGAAAGTCAGTGAAACCCAAAAGTCCTCCTGACGAATCAAGTCACTTTCACTTTCAGCGAGTCAACACAGGGTCAGAAACGTTGGGGTACCTGATATGTCAGGCACCTTAAGAGGTCCGGTCTTATGACCTCACCCATCAGAAAGGCAAGAGGTCCCCTAGAAGGGTTGGATCCTAGTTTGAGTCCAGAAACCGTAACGTCCGCCTAAGAAAGGGTCGACTCTGTGTTCCCTTCGGTGTTCCCTTCGAGTCAAGTCCGTACGTTGATTAATGGGACGAGGACCTCCGTCCTAGACGTTAGAGTGATCCCCAGACACCTCGGTTACCCGGGTCTGGAGTCTCAGAGACCACAGGGAAGGTACCGAGTTAGAGACTACCCACCACCCTCCGGTTATGTCATTCTGGTTTCTTTTGTCTCGAATTTCCACCCGTAAACCGTCGGAAACACCAACAAATCAACGATTCAGTATAGGCTAAGGAACCCTGGAGTACCTGAGGAGACAGGTACCCCACGGGTGGTCCGAGAAGACAGGTACCTTAAAGGGTCCGTTCTACTGACCTCACCCAACGGTAAAGGAAGAGATCCTCTAGAAAGGATAAGTCCCTAGCTTGGGCCCAGAGGACGTTACACCCGTCTAAGAAATGGTATGACTCGGTGGACCCTTCGTGAAATGGTAGTTCTTTAGTTTGGATCTGACACACTTTGGTTGACTCCCTTCAGTCTGAATCGTCCCCCTTCCTTGGTTCCTTTATGACTCTAATCTACAAAGATCTTCACTCGTGACTTGAAATCTTGAGTCGAAAAAACCAGAAATAGTGACACACGCGCACACACAAGAAAACAAGAAATATCCTTTTTCGGTTGACAACCGCGTGTATCGAAAGGGACAAGTCATATAATGACATTTATGTACATGTGTATACGCATGTAAGAACACTCACACGAGTAAAAACACACCCGTCCGCCTTTGTAGTATAGACGACCCAACACGTACAGTGTCATTTCTTGTCGACGAAAAGTCTCGAAGGAAAAATCAGGTCAGCGCGACCACTACCTAAAGACACTAAGAGGAAATCCCCTTTGTAAACCGGGACGGAGGGACGAGGTTCCCCCAAACATTTCACGATATCAAAAAGAACAGCAGGCAGGTCCAAGTGGAAGAGTGGCGAGCCACAGATTCAGGAGCAGGAGATCACGCTTTCAGTTTCGTTCGAGGACCGTCTCGTCCCACTCTGACAGGGTTTGTTTTGTTTCGACGTTGCACCTTATTCAATCAAAAGACACACCGTGGGCAGGTAAAGGTGAGGAGAAGTACGAAGAGTGGTCATAAGAGTAAGGAAAAGAGGAAGGGAGAGAGAAGTAGAGGTGGGAGAGGGGGTTGGGAAGGATCAATTCACGAGAGGACGAGACTAGAGACGATCCATCAGGACCCGTCGAGACATCCCAACCATAAATGGTGGAGACGTGGTACTCCTATGATTGACTAAATTGTCAAGGGAAAGACCCAATCACAAACGTATTGATATCTACGTCAATAGTCGGTATTACTTTCCGACTAAGTTTCTACCTGAAACAACTTTTTTTGGACCACGACAGTAAACAAAGTACATAACCCCAACCTCTCATCTACAAACTCTGTGTGTCTGAAAGGTGTCGGAGACGAGAGGGTCGTATTTCCGAGTCACCAGGTAACTTTAGTTGGGTCGTCTATAAATGAACGGACTAGTTCATCTTCTAATACGACGAAAACTTATTATGTCCTGGACGACGGGAGTAGTCTACTTAGTCATGACTACAAGTCTTTGGACAACCCCATAGAGGAACGTCCTATTTAGTTATGTCTTTCTAGTGTCTTACTTCGGCACATACGGTTTCTCAAGTTGAAAGAAAGTACCCTTTCGGTAAGACCAACACTAGTATTACCCCATAATTGAACAAAATACCACATACTACCCTATAAAAAGTAAGAGGAACGGTCTCATCCGTCGACAGAAATGGTTATTTAGAACGTCTCAAACGGTGAAAAGTCTCAACACACCAAGTTTCGTCTTGACAAGAAGATTGGAGTCCTTTTTATCAGTTTTAGAGACGAGAGAGAATTTATAAGAAGCTCCCTCTGTACAATTTTTAACATAAAATCATAGGGTACGGAATATAAGAACGTCACTTTTACAGGGAGGATTCTCGATTGAGTTAAGACTAAAACCGCTGTCAAAGTCGGTAAAAGATTCGTACCGATTTCACTCTCAGATCTGACTAAGGGGTGGGGTGGGGGGCGTGGGGGGTCGGGGTCCCGAACTCCCTTTGGTCATACAGACGTCTCTGAACTCGTAGGAATCTTGGAAAGACTAAGACGGTAGATAGACAAATCTATTGAGACGGAACACTAGGAAAACATGAGACCTAGAGGGATAGTCACTGAAGACTTCTTCTCTGTCTGTCCTCACTTCTACGAGTCATAAGAAAAAACGAAAAGACCGATGACATCTTAACTCTTATAGAACCACCGAGTCTACCGTTTCCCTCTTCCCTTACCGATGGGTGAGGTCATAAGAACGGACCTCTTAAGGTAGCTGTCTCCTCGGACCACCCGATGTCAGGTACCCCAGTGTTTCTTAACCTGTCCCTACTCACTGATTCGTGTGGAATGAATGAAAAATTTTTTCAATAAATTAACCTCCTATTAATGAAATATTATAACACTACCAAAACGGTATCTATTTGTACTTAACAGGTGTCCATATGTACACACGGAGGGGCTAGGACTTGTTGTGGGGGAGGGGGGGTTTGAGAGAGGGTGGGATAGGGAGACCCAACAAACAGGGTCTCGTGGTCGAAACCTACGGGACAAAGTACGTAGCTTGCACGTGACCAGTAGACAAAATGTATGCCATTGCAGGTACAAAGTCACGATAAGAGAGTTTCGTAGGGTGGGAGCGGAAGGGGGTGACTCAGGTTTTAAGACAAGAAATCTAGACACAGATGAAACGACGGGACGGACATCCTAGCAGTCATGGTAGAAGGATTTAAGGTATATATACGCAATTCCTTCGCCACTCCCATTAGTTGTCAATAGACCCTAATGACTCACCTAGACGACTCACTACCCCATCCTAGCCCGTAGAAGGAGGCAACGCGTTCCTCCCTTGACACGACCCCCTGTGCACTCTAACCGAGTCGACCCGGTGGTCCGCCCCTAGGGTCCGGAGTCGTGACGAAAAGGACACTAATGGAGGGGAGGTGGGGCAAGGGGTCAACCGGGACACGACCCTCTCGGTTTAAGTCCCCGACACACCTCCTCCACCGGACGGAGTCTCTCTCGGGACCGACGGTCGCATCTTTTCGACTAATCGAAAATTCTCGTCTGGAGGTGGTCTGTCCGTCCTCAGATTTCTCATTTATCTCCACGACCGGGACCTTAAAAAAAAAATTTCCGAGGTCTCCTCAAACAAGGGACCACAAACTTAAAGATATCTTTTCGGGACACTTTGAGATTTAATTTGGTTCAACTGGGGAAAGTGTCGGGTCTCAATAAATGTCAAGTGTCCAGAAGCCTCTCAAGATCAAACGTACGTCAACTTTTATGAAGGGCCAACCGTCTCTACCGGATGACACCGCGATAAACGTAGTGTGATGGAACGAAGGGAAACCACACCCGCTCTCGAGACTTTACTTTCGGTCTTCTGCACCAGAGGGACATTTGTCCGGAAACAAAAAGTCGTTTCCTTTCCGCGGCGACCATCCTTACAGGTTTTTTCTCGGTCTCTTCTCTCTCGTTTATTGGTTCAAGAGAGACATTAATTTACGTAAGGAGTCTTATTGTTAGGTCCTCATCCTTCCTTTGGTTCTCTGTGGGGCAGGGAGAGTCACTGACTAAAGGAGATGTCAAATTGTCAGACTAGTCAGTTCTTCCGACCGGGACTACCGTCTTGGGTCGAAGGGTAAAACGAGACATGACCTTCTCAGTAATTCAATTTGTTGTGAGTCACGGACACTAGACCAAACCCAGTTTCAGTTTAGTTGACGATCAAGTGCAAACAACTAATCACGGAACTTGAATGGGGACCGGGAGCACCCATACTTTGGTACCACCCTAAATCATGGTGTCGTTCAGGTCCTACTACCGTCTCCTACTCTACTAATGCATCGTAGTGACTGAGTTACCTGCACTTAAACTCGTTTGAGACCCTCTGTCACCTCTCCTCTATCCGTCCCTTCGGACCACACGGTGTCAATTACCCCAGTGTTTCTCAGTCTGTACTGAATCGTTGACTTGTTGTTGTTATACACAACCTGCCCCTCCAGGACTTTGCAGTATGTTTTGAGCAGAGGAAACTACCTCTTACACAGAGTGAAAAATTTTTAACCAGTTGAACCAAACCGAGTGTAAAACAAAAACAAAACAACACTAAATACTTTATTTTCTCTCATGGAACGGTTCTCTATTCGGATTTAAGTCAGTGTTGAAGACTTTTGACCTAAAGTACCAATTTCACGTTGTTCTCAATGTCAGATCTTAGACCACCTTCCCCTCTCATCTTCCGGACTATCTTTTTCTTACTCAGTTAGAATATTAAGTGAGGAAAGAGGAAATAGACATCAAGTCGAATTTTGTGCAGTAAGAGGGAAAAGATCTAGTCTTTCGTACACTCGATACCTA
The DNA here is from genome assembly GCA_006410555.1 of Capra ibex. Taxonomy (NCBI): domain Eukaryota; kingdom Metazoa; phylum Chordata; class Mammalia; order Artiodactyla; family Bovidae; genus Capra; species Capra ibex. The sequence continues at coordinate 1,523,250 of SJYO01028879.1, forward strand.
TAACCATCACTACCTGTACTGACACTCACAACCCTCACGGATCCCTTCCCTCCTCCCGGTCGTCCATTCTGACTTCGTCCTCTATCTACCCGACGTCCGACTTGTCAAAGAGGGGACACCTGTCTTTTAGGCATTCTCGTCTTTGATATTTTCATCCTACTCCTCCCTCCGACCCGGGACGGGTCTATTCTCTCTTTTCTGGTGATGTAAGGAGTAAGAGCTTCAATTCCTCTGAAGGGACTGAGGTACACGTGTCTTTCTAAGGAACCTCCAGCTTCCCCCCTCTCGCAGTAGAGTATCATTCACCACGGTTGGATGGGCGTCGTTCAGGAGAAACGACCTTAGGAAGATTCGATTTTCTACTCGTACGTGTGTACCCTTCTGAGACTCTATTTAGTTTATGACTGAGTCTTGGTCCGTTTGTTCTACTAACCAAATTTTTTTGGGTCTTCTTAACGGGGTACTTTCACTAAGTTTTCTGACACGGACACCCTGAGAGAGACTCGGACAGACACACAGATCGGTGCCCCTGAATTAAGAAAAAGGAGGATTGTTTGTGAAACGAAGTGATGGAAAACAGAAACACCCTTAAGAAAAGACGTTGTGGTTTCTCGGTTCAGAAGATTACCGAGGCTAAGTTGTGAGAAGGACGGTGATGGGTTGGAGTTAGAGACCGACCCTTGGCTTCGGGACGAAGTTCGACGAAGTCCGACTCCGGTGGACTCTAGTTCCACTGACGTCTTCTCTCTCCTCGGTAGTTAGTCCAGTAATTTAACAAATATCACAGGAACTTTTTATCCTGTTTGTGTACTTTTTCTGTACTTTGGTACAAGTACGTCTTCTTACACAGGATTTCTGAACTAAGTACAGTCCGTGAGTTTGTTGTAAGAACTTCGTGGTCTTACTTACCTATCTTAGTTTCTACCTACCTACCGATCTGTCACGAAGTCCTCTGCTCTGGTAGTAGTGTCTTCATAAGACAACCTTACTTTAAATAACAAGTAGACGACGACCGTTCTTTTGGTACCCGGTATAAAGAATCACCATACGGATTAAAACTTGTTTACGTTCATAATATACTGATCCAATCCGTCATATACTACTGATTAGGAGAAATAAGGATACGTAATTTCAATAGTAAAACATTCGAGAACGGACCTTTTAGGGTACCTACCTCCTCGGACCATCCGAAGTCAGGTACCCCAACGGTTCCCAGCCTGTGTTGACTCGGTGAAGTGAAAGTGAAAAGTGAAAGTACGTAACCTCTTCCTTTACCGTTGGGTGAGGTCACAAGAACGGACCTCTTAGGGTCCCTGTCCCCTCGGACCACCCGACGGTAGATACCCCAACGTGTCTCAGTCTGTGCTGACTTCACTGAGTCGTCGTCGTCGTCGTCCGTCTTTAAATCGTACACTATGTCTTTCATTTACTAGTTAACACCTTAAATCTCACGGTCAAAAGATGTTCAAATTCTTCTTGTTACATCCAACCATTATCTCTTTCATCACTGGTTCTCCTACCCTTGACTCGGCATTTCTACCCTCCTTTTTCCTTCAGAGCACTGTACAAATTGTAAATCTGACCTCTAGGGTGAATACCCTCAGGTACCACAAGACCCAGACACACGCCCTCGGCGGTTCGTTAGAAACTTCTAGGTCGAGTCTACAACAAAAGAGACCCTTTGAAAGGACTGAGACATCAGTAAGGAAGGAGACGTTAGGGGTCCCGAAACACGACGGAACGTTAATAAAAAGAGGAGAACGTTCTCGTTCTTCGATCGTATACAATCATCAGTTAGTTGCGAACAAGTGATATCCGGTCCTTGACACGATCAAAGAAAGTTTATTTCGTAGAAATACGTTAGGAACTTCGTCGGTTAAATAAGAGTAGTATGTATACTCCTGGAACCCGATTTTCACTATACACACCATTCTCCCTTCCGAAGTTTGGTCTTTAGAGGTCTGTTGTCGAAGTGACGACAAAGGAGGTATCGTTGAGGTAAGAGAGCTCGTCACGAAATATTATCCTAATCTTAAAATCGGTGTACACTCTAAATTTGTAAAAACCAACGGAGTAAATTTTTTTAATTTGTCCCCTTTAATGTGAAGACATTATTATAAAAGTAAAATCTCATCAAAATCTAAATCTTTTTTCAACACTTATATCTCTAAGGACACATGGGATATGGGTCAAAGGGGTCGTGATCGCAGAGTGTACTTACACTGTATAAGTACTGTTGATTATTTAGGTATGACTACAAAACAATAATTCCTTATAGGTACGAAATAAGGTACGACTGAGTAATCTTTTCTGGGACTACGACTTTTTCTAACCTCTGTCCTCCTCTTCCCCTGTTGTCTCCTGCTCTACCAACCTATCGCAGTGACTGAGTTTCCTGTACTCAAACTCATTCCAGACCCTCTACCACTTCCTGTCCCTTCGGACCGCACGACATCAGGTACCTCAACGTTTCTCAGTCTGTACTGACTCATTGACTTGTTGTTGTTACGCAATGAGTCTAAAGGAAAAAATGGATCGTAGGAAAAAGAAGAAAAAAAAAAATTAAAATTAAAAATGAAATAAAATGAAATGTTATGACATAACCAAAACGGTATGTAACTGTACTTAGGTGGTGTCCACATGTACACTAGGGTTTGTACTTGGGGGGAGGGTGGAGGGAGGGGTGTTGTAGGGAGACCCAGTAGGGGCACGTGGTCGGGGTTCGTACGACATAGGACGTAGCCTGTATCTGACCACTAAACTAAGAATGTACTATCATATGTACAAAGTTACGGTAAGAAGGTTTAGTAGGGTGGGAGAGGAAAAAGACAAGGTTCGTAGGATAGGTCCTATACGTAGTGTAGAAGAATTGAAGGAACCTGTACTGTCAAAGAATCTGAAAGAAACGAAACTACTAAAATTGTCAAAACTCCTATAACCGTCTTTCAAGGACTTAACCTCAAGCAAACTAAAAAAGAGTACTAATATATCCTTAACACTGTATTACTAGGTATTTAGTAGAAACAGGGTAAAGTCTGTCTCGAGGATTTTGGAAACCTTAAAGGGTTCACTATTCTCACTATCTCCATAAAACAAATAAGTATTGTTTGGGAAAACATGGAGTGGACTCAGACACGAATACTCCACTGAAACCCTTTCGTGGATTCAAACCCCTGACAAACGGTCCCCTTGGTTGGTACACTAACCATTCAACCTTAAAGTCGGGGTGGGGGACTGGAGATTCCTCCCCTCCTCGACCTCCAACTACAGGTTACCAGTTACTAAATGAGTACGGAATGTTACTCGGAGGTATTTTGGGTTTCCCTTACCAAGTTTCTCGAAACTCCGACCACGTCGACGTGAGTAGGTGAACTGGGTCTAAGGTACTCCTGACTTTTTAGACCGACAAGTCAGGACAGGAAATTATATAAAACATTATTTAATCATTAGATTATTCATTTTAACAAATAAAAATAAAAATAATGTTCTCCCATGAACCTTAGAGTCTAGATATCGTCCAAACAGTCTTCACGTTTATTGTCACCCCTGAATACTAACCACAGACCTCACCCCACCCCTCCCGAGTCAGACTAATTTGACACGGGAAGTAGACACCCCATACTACGACAGAGGTCCATCTATCTTAACTTTAGACGTCTATTACCATTTGAACGAACACACACGTGAGAGTCAACGAGTCAACGTAGGCTGAGAACTGAGAAACACTGGGATACCTGAGGAGACAGATACCCTAAAGGGTCCGTTCCAATGACCTCACTCAACGATAAAGGAGGAGGTCTTTTAGAATGGTCAGGTCCTTAACTTGGACGGAGAGAACGTAACCGTCCATCTAAGAAGTGACGACATGGTAAACCCTTCGGGATTGAACCCTTTGGTCAGTACAAATAAGTGGCACTTCAATGAAGGGGTCGAGAGGTATGACATATGAGACACCTTCCTCCCGAATTCCCCACCCCTTCAATGTAAAACAAAAGAACTTCGATCTCATAAATTTATTTGGTAAACCTTAAGGTACACTCTCTAAATAGTTAAGAGGAAGTAAAGAAATAAATAACTATTTATTTTCATAGTAAATAAATATCGTCGTATTTAAGTACTGATAAATTTTTTAATCTATATATAAAACAAATTGGGGTATCTATTTTTAATAGTAAAGTAACTATTAGTTATATTTGTAAATACTCTATAAAAAGTAAAACAAAAGTATTTTTCAGAAGTTTTAGACCGTACATTAAATGTGAATATAATGTAGTTTAAACCCACAATTTAAAAGTAGTCTTTATGAGCTAGATCTAAATCTAAAGTATTTTAGAAGTCAACTTTTTCATCTAAATGTATGGGTTCATAGATTTGTATGGATTTTCAAAAGGTCATTAATTTCGTCCACGGTTTTTTATTTAGAAAAAGGAAATTATTGACGTAGACGAACTGTTTTAAGTGGGTAAAAAATTTCTTAATTAAACTATATCAAAATTTTGATACAGGTTCAATTAATTTAAGTGATGGAGAAGCCAGTTGAGTCATAATAGTGGTAGTTTAACTTATCAAACGTATTTTACTTTTCGTAGAATTTTAAATAATGTTAATTGTTTCGTAATAAGTTCAAAAGAAAATCGAAACCTTCGTTAATTGGATTGTGACAACCAATATCAGTTTTAGAAACGATTTGACTAAGTATAATCTTTATTAACGTTTATTCAGAATAACTTAAAATAATACTTTTCGAAGATAAGGTGGTATTTAGGGGTACGACATAACGATCCAGTACTTCATTAAAATGAAAGAAACCCCGTAGTTTAAATCGAGTAACTATACGTCACAACATAGTCACTCTTTTGTATTTAGTGTGACAATAAAAAACACCGTACGTCGTATGACAGTAAAAAAACAGAAACTAATAACTTATAAACCGTTCGAATATAATAAAACAAAACAAAGTATAAAGAAAACAAAGTTCTCGTAGAACTTGATGTTAATTGTAATATCATTTAGAAACATTTTGAGAGGGTGCTCATTTGGTTACTCATAAACGTTTCCTATTTCTAGTAATTTAACAAAAGAGAAAGAAAATTGTCAAAGTCTTTCCGTACTAAAAGTAAACGATACGTGCCTTACTAAAAGTCTTGAGATAGGTAGTGTGAAATTTACATCAGGCGGAGTCTTTCGACTAGTGCCCATGAAAGTTATACATAGTATATAATTATATTTTGTTTTTTTTCTGTGATCAAAGAACAAAATTTTAATGTCATTTATGTCCAGTAAACTGGATCATATCGATCTTACTACAGTATCATCCTCAATACAAAGAAAGTACAGGTGGATTTTAATAAACTTTTAATTTTTTTTTAAATTTTTGGATACGGTACTTAATCTAAAAAAATCCGACCCTTAATTGTTGTAAAAAAACATTAAAACCTTCAGGAACCTCTATTTTATGTTGGTTTTATAATTAGTCCGTCACTGTATAGTATTATTTATTATTTTTGACCGTTAATTTTTTTAAACTTAGTTAATTAGAAATTATAACAATCATTCTAGAACCTAAGATACACCTCAGTAAACCAAATTGACTTCTAGAAAATGAAAGACATTTTGTAAAAATTTTTGAAAAGTGGTGTCTAAAAAATACAAATAACTCCATATCAACTAAATGTTACAACACAATTAAAGACGACATATCATCTCTAAGTCAATACGTATATATGTATATAAGAAAAAATTTAAAAAAGGTAATACTAAATAATGTCCTATAACTTACATCAAGGAACACGATATGTCATCCTGTAACAACGAATAGATAGGATATGTATTATCAAAGTCAAGTCAAGTCAACGAGTCAACACAGGTTGAGAAACTCTGGGGTACCTGATATCGTGCGGTCCGAAAGGACAGGCAGTGGTTTAGGACCTTGAACGAGTTTAAGTACAGGTAGCTCAACCACTACGGTAGGTTGGTAGAGTAGGAGACAGTATGGGAAGAGAAGGACGGAAGTAAGAAAGAGTCGTAGTCCCAGAAAAGGTTACTCAGTCAACAAGTGTAGTCCACCGGTTTTATAACCTCAAAGTCGAAGTCGTAGTCAGGAAGGTCGCTTGTAGGTCCTGACTAAAGGAAATCCTAACTGACCAAACTAGAGGAACGTCGGGTTCCCTGGGAGTTCTCAGAAGACATTGTGGTGTCAAGTTTTCGTAGTTAAGAAACCGCGAGTCGAAAAAAAAAAATGACTCACGAGTAACTCCGAGTCTCCCATTTCACAGACGGACGTTACGTCCTCTGGGCCCAAGCTAGGGACCCAACCCTTCTAGGGGACCTCTTCGTTTATCGTTGGGTGAGGCTATGAGAACGGACCTTTTAGGATACCTGTCTCTTCGGACCATCCGATATCAGGTACCCCAGGGTTTCTCAACCTGTACTGACTTGTTGAAGTGAAAGTGAAAAAATCGAAAAAATATCAGGCTGAGAGTGTAGGTATGGACTGAGGACCTTTTTGGTATCGAAACTGATCTAACTGGTAACAGTCGTTTCATTATAGAGACGAAAAATTATACTAGAGATCCAACCAGTATTGAAAACAAGGTCCCTCGTGCGTAGAAAATTAAAGTACCGACGTCAGTGGTAGACGTCACTAAAACCGTGGGAGGTTTTATTTCAGCCAGTGACAAAGGTAACAAAGGGGTAGATAAACGTTACTTCACTACCCTGGTCTACGGTACTAGAATCAAAAGACTTACAACTCAAATTTCGGTTGAAAAAGTGTGTGGGGGTACTTGATATGTCGGATACCTTAAGAGGTCCGGTCCTATAACCTTACCTATCGAAAAGGAAAGAGGTCCCCTAGAAGGATTGGGTCCCTAGCTTGGGTCCACAGGGTGTAACGTCCACCTAAGAAATGGTCGACTCGGTGCTCCCTTCGGGTTCTTATAACCTCACCCATCGGATAGTGAAGAGGTCGTCCAAAAGGGCTAGGTCCTTAGATTGGGTCCAGAGGACGAAACGTCCATCTAAGAAATGTTTGACTCGATCCTCCCTTCGGGTTAATTATCAAACGTAAACGATTATGACTTCAAAAAAGAGTACTAAAAGATTATTTCAAAATCATCATTTATTAAATAAAATGGTATAGAAGTAAATGTTTACCACAAGAGAAAACATACTCCTAGGTTTGACTATATATCGATCAGTGTAAATGTTTGAGTCTTCGACAACTTTTTAGTAAGTTTTGAAATAACCTGTAACTTAGACTACAGTCATTTGATTAAAGTGACATATGAAAAACTGTCAGAATTAAAAATTTTAATTTAAGTATTACTTTTCAAATGAATTTTACGAGAATTAAAACAACTGAATTAACACATGTCAAAATATTAAATCGTTTCTTCGTCCAAAAAGTAAAACGAGACGACATCGTTTAACATTAACAATAAGAAACACTTTTGCGACTGTATAAGAAGGTCAAAGAGAAAAAGGAAGGATGATAATACCGGTCTTGTGATCAAGGGTTGAATGTCAACTAAAACATACTCATCATACAGAAGTAAAATTTTAACTTTTAAAAAGGTATGAATAAAAGACATGATCTTTACACCAAATTAAAATAATACAATCCTTTTAATTATATGAATAGTTTATCTGAAGGTAGTGACATTGAAGACGACAGATATCTTTTATAAGTTTATTTGTATACTATCACGATGTAGTCACGTATCTTTTTTTTAGTAAGTTTGACTTAGTGTGGTAACTTTGGATCCCCTGACAAGTACTGTAACTGTAACCAGTAATTGAACATACCCGTTTTACTACGTATTCGGTCTTTACGTGATAGTACGTTATTAAAATAGAATGTTTTACGACACCAATTTCATTTTACATTAGACGATTTTGTTATCACAAATTACCTTTGTCAAATGTGACGAAATTAAAAAATAAAAATTAATTAATTTATAATTTACTTTTATTTTAAAGTCAAGAAGTCAGAGTGAATGGTATCCAAGTTAACGACGGACACGGACCATTGATGGTATGACTGTCTCATCGAGACTTTCGATGTCAGATTTACCAGACTGAAAATGAGGTTCCAGTTCCAAATTTCTCTTCTTTCGGGAATTAGGGAATTGATCTTGACTTTTTTACTGATCTCTATTAAATATCTTCGAAAGACGGAGTTATTGAAAACACATCAAAACATTGTTCCCTTTTTTCATTCTCTTTTTGTCTTTTTCTATCTTTTTCTGTTGCTCAACTCTTCGTCCATAGGTATTTCGATACTTACCATGAAGTATCGACTATCGACTACCCTCCATTTAAAGAAACAGAAACACGGTCTTGAGTAGGATTTCGTTCTGTCATCTATTTGTAGAATCCTAAAATCCAACATTTTCTTTTATACTGAACGGGACACTTACCTACTACTACTTTCCCTTTTTCTAAACCTGGATGAAAAGTCTTCCTGGAACATTTCTTCTCACGGTCAGTCACTTCCACACGCGACGTCGACCCAGGTCCCAGAGAGTGACCTGTACAAGTCGATCTCTAACTCATGTCTTAGACCTCGTAAGGTCGTAGGTCACTTTTTTATCCAAACCTACTCGGTCTTTCAAACGAGGTTAGAAGTCTAAAACACTGAGTCTTAGTCTCTCCGTATTTACCAGAAAAAAGAGGAGAATTTAATCCTTCGGTGGTCCACAATGTTGAATAGACATAAGAAAAAAAAGTCAGACACTTCACCCACCATGAAACCATAAAGTAGGGTTTAGTATTGGTCGTCTTGACAAGACCGGTATATCTATTCGGGTTAGGAAACTGTCAAGAGATGACTGTGTGTGTACTGAGTAAAACGGAGATAAATACTTGAACGAAAGAAGAATGTCCTAACTTCATCGAGTGTCATTTTCGTTGTATGAATCCGTGAAATCTTTTGTCCCGGATTGTTTCCTCACATAATCCAATGTTATCGGGGATACAGGTTTCTCTTCTTAGGTCGAGGGGACACCGAAAAAATCATTCTAACTAACCACTGAACTCGGTCTCCACAAATTTAAATTTAGTTGTCAGAGAATTATTGTTCTTACTCTACCAGAAGAATGAAAATTTTGTATCAAAGTCTAATTTAATAGACTTGTGACCTTCTTGAGTGGGTAGGAACTTCGAGATAAAGATTTATATTTGTTTATCGGTTTCAGTTTTGTCTCCTTTTGTTGTACTGTTTAAAGTTTAATTAAAAAGGGTTTACGTGTCGCAAAAGTGTATAAATTACCTAAATTACGTCTCGGTGAGATTTGTTCTTAAACGAAATAATCTTTTGGTGTAGTTTAGACTGGGTTTTATTAATTTTAACAAATGACGATGGTACATTCATTACATTCTACATAAATTAAGTAACTAAATGAGATTCCCAGAACTCGATCATAAAAATTTTATTGTAAAGTTTCACCACAAAATGTAAATCTTAAGTGAGGGGAAAATAGAAAGGTATTAGTTATTTTACTCCTACAACCCGATCTATTGGAGACTACGTCACGACAAACATTACTTATTAAAAGTTATAAAGAAGGTTGGAACAGAGAGAGTGCTTTCTAGATGGAATACAGGATAGGATCCCTTCAGAACGACACGAAAGGGTGGGGTACGATGGGAAGTCGGAAGTGGATATTAGATATTACCAGGGGGACTGGTAAGAAACATCACTGGTGATGTATGTACATCAAATGAGTACAGATGTCGTCTCTCTCTTTGACGTCTGAGTGTTTCTCTTTTCCGTTCCGTGTCGGGGTCTCACCGACTCAGGGGTCTTCCTCTCTACTTATCGTCTTGGTTACTCACCGATTTTGACTACCATTTTTCGACCAATAACAGACGGAAATAGGTCTAACAAGGTCCCCCGTCAAAGACGTCTCTAGGGACTTACAGACCGATTCTTAAGAGAAGACGACTCGAGACCATGGGTGGACTAAGAAGGGTTGTGGGGATAAGGAAGAAAACGAGAAATGGGAGTATTTTGACGATCCCTGAATTGGTTCAATTTGACGACGAATTGGTTCTGAAAAACAGTAAGTTCTTAAAGACGGAAACGAGATGTAAAGACTGTTGGAATTTACAGAAAATGACTGACAGTATTACAACATAAAGTTACAAAATAAGAATTGTTTCTCCGTCCACCCAATTCTTATTTTAGTCACCAAGGGAATAAGTCTCAAGAGTAAAACGAAAAAAAGGATGAATGAAGCTACCGTGTACTGGGAAACGATTAATATTGAGGTATCACCAAAGAAAAAACCTAGGAGTACGTTTAATTAGTTAAAAAAATCCGATAGTACGTCCAACTATTCAAACTCCCGCCCAGGGCTCTCAAGTCACTTTACACAAAAGAAGTACATCTGAGTCTCAAACTTGTACTAGTTTAGTCTTACTTAATTAACTCATCTCTTTCTTCGTTCCACGTCTGGTCCATTCTATATTAGTTATCTCTTTTGTCTAGAATTTAATCTAACCCCACGTAACCTCATTCAAAGATCCCGTCACACGAACATACATACCCACAATCCCTCCGTCTCTTCCTCTTTAAATCCACTTGATATATTCTTGGATGAGTAAATCAAAAATCAGTTGTTTATACGGGACTCCCAAAAAAAAATTGAAAATAAACAAATAAAAACCGACACGACCTAGAAGTGACGATGTACTCGAGAAGAGATCAACGCCGTTCTCCCCCGATGAGAGAGCAACACCACCCGTCCGAAGAGTAACACCACCGAAGAGAACAACACCTCGCACCCGAGAGCCCGTGTCCGAGTTATCACCACCGTGTGCCCGAAACAACGAGGCACCGTACACCCTAGAAGGACCTGGTCCCTGACTTGGGTACAGAGGACGTAACTGTCCATCTAAGAAATGATGACTCGGTGGTCCTTTCGGGACGGAATCAAAAGTAGAAACAGTCATGACATGACTTGTTTGGGTGTCACGTATGCTATCTGCATCGGGACAGGATACTTAGAATGAGAAACTATTCTACTGTCTGTAGTATACCGATGTCACACGTGTATCTTACCCTAAGACTAGTAAACTTTCTGTTATATGTACATTTCTTTTACGAGAAAGAGGTTCTCTGTACTTTTCCACAGACAATCAGAGTTTCAATTGTAATTCTACAGTTTTATTTTCACGAGTCAACTATATGTTTATATACATATATATAGTATATTAATAACATGATCCAAATAAATAACAAAGAACCTTCTATGTCATCATAAACCCCACTTAATAATCTTAATTTACTGGGACCGTACTTGGATTGAGATGTATCGATACAACGGAACTCGTACAAGACATTGGAAAGACTTAGATAAGTAATTAAACTTTAACTACTGTTAACTGGAGTGTTATAACAAGATGTATAAATTTAGTAAATACTTTTAACAGGTCATCTTTTCACCACCATTATATTATGTACCTATAAACTTATCTATTAGTGTCACGAAATTAGTGTCCTGGTGTACAAAGTAAATCGTTTTTGTAAATTTTCACTGGGAAAGATCTTAAAACCCGGACTTTACCTAAACGTCCCTTCTCTTTTGATAATTTGGGACCTAGTAACAAATTCTTTTATAAACATGACTATGAACATGGTTTCTAAAAAATCATTTTGGTTCAGTCGTTTTCAAATTTACCGATAACAACCACACAGTTTCTCGTCATTGTTTGAAAAAAAGGCTGGTTTCATCAGATTTTAACCTACCTCCCCGACATTCTGTTTATTAAAATTTTATTATTAAAACCTATAAAGAAAATACATCGGACTTACAAAAAGAAAGGTCGAAGAAAGGGGGTGGTGGAGACCTTGACCCCGACACTCTCACATAGTCATTCCACTACGACGGATTGTTTGATGAGGTTTGACACTGACTAATATCATTAATAAAGAAACGTGAGTACACAGAGGAGAGGTTGACCCCAAGACGATTATCTCCGATTCGAGATGATCCGTTGGGACGAAGTTCGACCCAGGTCGACCTGTACTCAAAAACTATACTCGACGTGAGTGAAAACGACGGACTCATAAGTAAAACCCCGTGTCTTACATCTTTGTAGTTTACAGAAACTCCCTGGAAAAAGTACCGTGAACGTCTCCGTGGTTTCACATTCGTCTTTATGTATTAAGACACTTTCGGATCCGGTCGTGACCGTACAACAAGGAAGACGGGTCTTCGGTAACCGGTTTTGTTTAACGTATTGGTCTAGGTTTGTCCGTTCCCTTATCTGAGATGAGGAACTCTGGCTCTCCGTCATGAGATGAACCGTTTCTATTGCCTAAGACAGAATTTCAGGCTACCCTCAATACACGTTGTGTTGATATAAGTGTAGATTAAAACTTCTTAAGAGTAATATACCTAGTTATCTTTTTTTCTTTTACTATTTTTTTTCATAATAATATAGTACTTAAAAAGGTACTCTTTAAGATTATATGGAAAGTCTCAAAACTTTCTAAGGAAACGAGTCAACAATTCGTCACGACCTGTCATAAATCTTGTAAAGTTTTATTTGAAAGTCACCTCGACTTTACATGATTAAAACTTATGAATCGGTAGACCTCGTAATCTACAAATTAATGTCGACTTTTGAGTACTTACTTGTCATACTCCGTCAAAAGGAAAGGTCACCTAGGGTTAACAGAAACAGAAATAAGAGTCCTCTCTTTTTTTTTTTTTTTCTTCTTCTTCTACGGTCACCAGTATAACGCGATAAAGAACCCGAAACAAGAAAAGAAGAGAAAGACACATTCGAGTAGAATCTTTGTAACAGTTTGGAAAAGTTCTAGGGACAGAGTAAAGTATTTTATAGTCGATATTTACGTTCAGATAGACCATACATTATATTATCAGTGTCCTTTCATAAAATAAAATAATACAGTTGACGTAAATTCCAGTCACGGGAGTTTTGAATCCTCAAAATATAAAAAAACCTTCGTATAAGAAGGGACAAGTTAGATAAATCGTGAGACTTATTGATTGCTGTTAATATTTGTACTTTCTTTACCAAGACAAAAGTCATACTCTTCATTTTACCAGATATTGTTTGATTTATTAAGTCTCCAAATTTTTTTAATTAGTCTACACTATGATGTAAATTTTAAAACATCGTAAATATTGTAATGCTAAAATCCTCAGAGTAAAGAGATAAGAGAGGACTTATATGATTTCCAGTCATTTTTGGTTGATCTATCCGTGATAAATTACGGGGATTCCATACACGTTAGGACACGTTTTGGTACATCTTGAACATCTGAATCAAGGTCTGGAAAGGGACGGTGACTTCTCAGACGTCAGATCAACTCTTCGTCTCTCTGACCATTCTTTATCGGTCGACGTTTAGACCACGATAATAATACAAGATGTAACGAGTGAAAATTTCCATTGGAGGAGAAGAGGTGTGATAAAATTAATCTAGATAGGAGTGGAAGACAGTAATAGAGAGTTGTGTGAAACGAATAAGAGAAGTCTTGTAGACAAGATCGAACGCTAAGTTATAAACGTACGAACGAATAACGGACACTGGGGGTAATCTAACCTTCGAGACTACCGTCCATGGACCAGAGTGACTAGGCGACTGCACTGTGGGCCACGGATCGTATTCCCTCTCGTAGGTATTATGACACCTCACCTACCGATTCACGCACGCACGTTATTTTTATTTATTAATAGAGATAAACTCATCTTAATCTCCTAAAATCAAACTAAACCACTAATAAACCTCCCGTGTATTAAAGTAAAACAAGAACAAATCCTCAATCACACAATCTTCTTTTCCCTGTCACTCACACTTTCTTTACGCATACTGGTGGGAGGAGACGACGGGATCTCTATACTCAGTTCTGAAGCTCCTCGTCTCACACTCCGACACCGGTTGGATCAGAGTCCGAAGACCAAGAGTTTCTATCCAGAAACCCCCGATTCGCACAGTATAATTCTCGTAGAGTAATGACTGTCACGTTAGTATTATCGTCGATGATAGATGTTTCATGAACGTTACACGTCGTCAGACACCAATTCACGAAGATCTCACATTAGAGACTCGACGTCGGGACTCTCCATCTACTATAATGGTTTGTGACTCCACTGATTCCTAGTCCTCTCCGATTTCTCTTGGTTTCGTAGAGTCGACCCTCATCTTGAGCCGGGAGAGAGAGACTCAAGTACGAGAATCGGTATGGAGAGAGTTCCTTTTCTCTTTTAGTCGAATCCCGGATCAAGAAGACTAGTCAAAGTAAACTAAGGAAGAAAGAACACGTACTTTTGTTAAAACCATGTCCGGAAACATGTAAGTAAGTTACGTAGTTACCAATAACTTGAGATCCGGGAAATTCCCCGAAGGGACTAGTGAACCAGACATTTCTTAGACGGATAGTACGTCCTCTGAGTCCAAGTTAGGGACCCAACGTTTCTAAGGGACCTCTTCCGTTACCGTTGGGTAAGGTCATAGAAACGGACCCTTTAGGGTAAAAGTCTCCTCAGGAACCCCAATGTTCTCAACTTGTACTGAATCACTGATTTGGTAGTGGTGGTGGTTGGGGAAATTCTATGTTTTTGTAGTGAGTAAGTGGATCAGTGGAACAAGGACCTGTGGGGTAATACACGATCCATATTAAGACGACGACGACGACGACGACGATTCAGCGACGTCAGCACAGACTGAGATACACTGGGGTATCTACCATCGGGTGGTCCGAGGAGGCAGGTACCCTAAAAGGTCCGTTCTCATGATCTCACCCCACGGTAGTGCAAGAGACTCCATATTAAGACGACGACGACGATTGAACGAAGTCAGTACAGACTGAGACACGCTGGGGTATCTACCGTCGGGTGGTCCGAGGGGGCAGGGACCCTAAGAGGTCTGCTCTTGTGACCTCATCCAACGGTAAAGGAAGAGGTTACGTACTTTCACTTTTCACTTTCACTTCAGCGAGTCAACACAGGCTGAGAAACGCTGGGGTACCTGACGTCGGGTGGTCCGAGGAGGTAGGTACCCTAAAAGGTCCGTTCTCATGACCTCACCCCACGGTAGTGGAAGAGGCCTCCATATTAAGATCCACGAATATTAAACAGTTATTGAATGTCAATTTCTCAGGATGAGAGTACTTTAAATATAAAATCTATCTGTTTAGGAGTATTTATTTGTTTTATTGATTATTCATTTAATACAACGTAAGATTTTCCACAATCTTACCTTTTTGTTTCCTAATCCCCGAACCGGTTCCCGAGTTCCTTTTTCCTTCCGGTCCAACGTGTAAATTTGTCCCTAACGACCACTCCAGAGTCGTTCTTCGATTATAAACTCGTTTTTATACTCCTTCGCTTACTTGTGGACCAATTTCCGAAATTCCACCTCGTTCCCATTACGGAAGGTCCTCAAGTGTGAGGACACCATTTTTTCGATTTGTTTGTTTGATTAATATTTGGTTCCTATTATTCGGAATTTACTTCCACACGGGTCCACACGGGTACACTACTCTCGTGTTTTCGTATCTTTGACTTACGGGTCCCCGTAAACCTTCACAGAACGACTCCTCCACTATAAAAGTAAGGAATTTATGTCCTTCAGAACCCCACTACCCCTCCGGACTGTCGACCGTCTCCTCGAGTGTAAGTCCTTGTCTGTTCCTGGGACGGACCACGGACTTCCCCTGTCTCCTCCCGTACCCAATCCTTCCACTTGGCCTCAATCTAATAGTTCTTGTAAAGTGAAGAATGTGTACTACACCCCCGGGACTTCCTGAATTTCACCCGGACAAAGTAACTATTCTTTCAACTCTGAGGGTTCTTCAATTCTTTGGAGGTCCCGGTGTTTCGATGATTCACCACCCGGTTCTAAAAGGTTCGGGTTCGAACAGACTGGAGACTTGGTACCACTGTGGTCTTAAGGGGGATGCATACACCTTCCCACACTACGATCATCTTGTCAATTGAAACACTTCACCCACGGTAAGACCAATCCTCTCTGACCGGTCACCCAAGGGACGAAACAGGCCACGTGTCTTAGGTGAGGCGGATCTCGAGAGGAAAGGGTTCCTTGGGTTTTGAATGCAGTGGTCCATAAAATGTGTAGAAATGTAGTGTCTACCCTCCCCGACTAGTATATAAAAGAGAAATCATCAACTTATACACCACAGTATCCATATGACTGGAGTGACTTAGAGTGGATCTGGACGTTCTCTTGTTCTGATTTGATAGAGTTTTGTTTGTCTGGCACTTACATAAGTCAGTTCTCCTTGTCCGGGATAAAAATCCTCAATCTTGTTGTTGAACATCTTTATCAATACAACTTGTTTGAATTCAAACTACAAAATTTAACCTCCTCGTAATTTTAATCTACTCATTTACAATGAGTTAACAAGTACTAGTAATATCAACCAAAAGAAAGAGAAAAGACTTTTCCATTGACATCTTCGATGACTATATAGTGTGACAAGAAACTTCCCTACGAAAATATACTACTGCCAATTTCTTTTCAGTACACAAGCGGACTTACAGAACAAAAAAATTACATAGCCATATACATATAACTTTCATTCCGGACGTCATAAACAGAGGAAGGATGCTCACACACACACATACTCACACACACACATACGCACACACACACATACTGACATATACACACACACTGAAACAGTCAAGATCCCTTTCTAAATATCTTCATAGCTTAAAGGTCTTATATGTACATTTAAAATTCTTGTACGAATACGTGTTATAATCAACACCCTTCGATCTAGGACCTGGATTCTTGGTATATAATAAATGCCATCCATTTGACTCCAAATTTTTTTTTATCCAGAGACTTTAAGTCAGTGAATGTCTTACTTTTCAACTAGACAAAGAATAGTTTCTAAGTCCGACCCTTAAAAACAGATCCCTTCGAGAGGAGGTACGAAACTAAGTCTTTAGTTCCGACGACCGACGAGATTGTAGAACTTACGTGCAGAAGGTCCCCAAGGACTCACAACGGTAACTTCAGAGAAATTTAAGCCTTTTTCGCCTCGTTTCGTGTGAACCCACAACAATCACCCAGACCAGACTTTCGCCGTGGATATTGAAGACGATTATACGGGTCCCTCTCAAGTCGACGTATGGTGTGGATTAACGTTCCCTCCGACCCTTTACGTCAGTACCCGGGTCTTTCTCCCCTCACATAAAATCCCCCTTAATAATAATAAAAATAAAATTTTCTGTAAAAGATGTAAATAAAAAAATTCAACCTCATATTAACGAAACGTTGCAACACAATCGAAGACGACATGTTGTTACCCTTAGTCGACATTCATAAGTACACAACGGAGGGAGAACTCAGAAGGAGGGGTCCCTTTCCTTTAGGAGCCTTTAGGGACCACGAATCTCCCATTTCGTAGACGGACGTTACGTCCTCTGGTCCCAAGCTAGGTTCTGGGTCCAAACTAGAGACCCAGCCCTTCTAGGGGACCTCTTCCTTTACCGTTGGGTGAGGTCATGAGAACCGGACCTTTTAGGGTACCTACCTCCTCGGACCATCCGATGTCAGGTACCCCAACGTTTTCCAACCTGTACTGACTCGCTGAAGTGAAGTGGAGTGAACTCGGAAGGAGGGTGGGGTCGTGGGATAGGATGGGGAGATACACCCCTCTCACTTAAGACCACCGGTCGACCTCCCGAGACGGAATTGACGAATGTCGAAAACTAAATAAAAATGTACGATTACTCTCTTACTAAGACTATCGTTTTTCATGGGACGGAAATAAACAATGTCTAAGACACACGATTTGTGAGGATCAGTTCTTTCGTTTCAGAGTCCTGAAGGGAATGCCAAGTCACGAATTCTTAAGTGGACCGTCACGTCTAAACTAAGGACCAACCCCTTGATTTTAGGGTGTACGACGGCCCGTTGACTCGTCCTCGTTGCGTTGGTGACTTAGGGACTCGAGACCTCGGGGCGGGTGACGTTGATCTCTCAGTCAACCCGACAGGCCTAGGGTACACTACGTTACTTGTAGAGTTGATTCAGAGGAGATTCGGTTTATTTATTTAGATCCCCTTTTTTGCATCGATTCAGAGTACCCATTGTCGAGCGAACCGAATGTAAAGAGTGAAACAATTGAAAGAGTACTAAATATAGTTAACTTAACATCCCGAGTAGTGTAAGTCCCACTATGGTAAAACTTTACTAATTGATGACTAAGAGTTTGAAGTCGTCCAATTTTATTCTAAAAAAAAAAAATTTGAAGTCTAGTCTTAGTGGACCTCCCCGACAGTTACGTATATAACGGTCCAGGTCTCAAAAGTCCCTCCTAACGATTAAGCGTGAAGATTGTTCAAAGTCCACTACGACTAAAACGTAGGTCTAGAAGTTCGAAGGTTTGGTCCGGAACGGGAAACGATTTTGCGAACCCGGAAAGAGATGTTCGCAAGAGAGGGTGGTAGAGTCCAGTTTTGGTCGAAAGAGACTGGGATTTTCCTGAACTTCTCAATGGACGAGGGGAAGACACTTTGTTTTGACTTCAAGAACTCGACCATTCACAAAAACTAAGTTATAAAATCAGAAGTTAACACGAAAGTCGGTTTAAATCGACCTCCCAATTAACGAACGATGAACGAAATTCAAAACTTCCCATTGACGATGGGTAGATCAGGGAGATTGGACTGAACAAAAAGAAAAACAAAACTCAAAAGAAACGTGAAGGACTTGAGTTCATAACGAACAGGTGACCGAGTGTTTTACTATAAATTTGTCGGAATGAGACTCCGACGTTATACAGTGAAATCAAAGGGAATCTTTCACTTTATGTTCAGTCGAACTGAGCCCTACAACGCAAACAACTTAGTTTACCGATCGACCAGACCCTGTAGTTTCCTTACAAAAATTGTCGGATTATTATGATAAAACTTTAATAATTGAATAGGGGGTTTCCCCTTTCATTTTATTCCATAAAAAACATCAAACTGTAGAAGTCAAAGTGAGTAATAAACTTGATCATCTGAATGATTACCAACGACTTCAAACGGAAATATTGAGGTTTAGTTAACGTGTAATTTTAAAAAAACAAACAATAACAACGATGAATTTCTTAAGAGAGACCGTTTGTCCTCAGACGTACTTGATGTGAGTCTGGGAAACTGGGTTATACAGACGGACGAAGAGAACCACTAAGTATCATTCTGTGTTGTCCACGATTAGACGGATCCCGACCTTTCACGTTGTATCTAAACTTCGTTGTCAAAGTTCAGAATGTCCATTAATTGAGTCGTACTAAATCGACCTAAACATGGTTCACAAACAAACGGGTACGACTCTTTTTATTATGAGACAGGGAAAGTAGTCACCTAGAGTTTTTACGAAGTGTCTGTAATTAATTACGAATAGTGTGTGGGGTAGGAGGGGTAAAGGTCTACTCCTGTGACTCACTATCCTAGTCCGTGTCAGTAAACGGACGTCGGAACTCCTACCCACGTCACTGCATATCGTATGTTCTGAGTAAAACCAGAATACTGGAACCCCAATAAGAAAAAGGATAACTACCTTACGACAGTGGTGGAGAATTTGAACCTGTTGGCTCAGATCGGGAACGTCAATTGACTTGAATAACTTTTGGGTTCTTTTTTCACCGCTTAAAACCTTTCCATTTCTTCAGCGACTCAACACAGATTGAGAAACGCTGGAGTACCTGAGATCAGGTACCTTAAGCGGTCCGGTCTTATGACCTCACCCATCGACAAGGGAAGAGGTCCCCTAGAAGGGTTAGGTCCCTAACTTGGGTCTCCGTAGGTTTAACGTCCGTCTAAGAAATAGTCGACTCGGTGGTCCTTTCGAGTTCTTATGACCACATCCATCGGATAGGAAAGAGGTCACCCAGAAGGTCTGGGTCCGTAACTTGGCCCCAGAGGACGTAACGTCCACCTAAGAAATGGTCGAGTCGATAGTCCCTTCGGGACCCTTTCTATTCAATGATGTATAATACTTCTATTTAGTACTTTCCTCAACGTCCACACACTCGGGTCCACACATACGAAGACTTATCCAGAGATTGGAACTCTATCCTAAGAAAGAACAAATCAACCGGAAGACACTCAAATAACCTGAGACGGAAACCTTTCTCACTGGTTACCTCATCCGTACCAGTAGAAAAACGTACAGTTCAGTACCCAATCGACCCTTGCCTCCGAATGGGGTCCCTCCCCAGAATGCGGAGTTGAACCGAAAGATAACCTGTCCATCGAAGAGGAGGTACGTTCTTTCCCCACATCGATTTGAGTCGAAGTGTGATTCACCGTCGTGGACCGGAAGGGACTTTACGTCCACGGGTCGAGTCCACTGACGGTGAACGTTCCGACGAGAGTTTAAACAGAATCTCCTTCCCTCTCGTAAGGAGATCAAACCGGGGTACACTCGGGTCCGGATGATCAGGTCCAGGGGGAGAGACGTCCCTCTGGATACGGAGAAGACTGGGGAGAAGAACTCAAGGTCGAATGTGGTCCACTGTGACGACAAACGGGGTTAGGAAACGTGTCGTTCGGGGAAGATCCTCCATTTCTTTCGAGAACTAAGAGTAAACCCGGAAGTCAGACCCGTAGATGTAGTGTGTCAAGTCAAATCAGAGAGTAAACACAGGCTGAGAAACGTTGGTGTACCTGACGTCGCGTGGTCCAAAGGGACAGGCAGTGGTTGAGGATCTCGAACGAGTTTGAGTACAGACAGCTCAGTCACTACGATAGGTTGGTAGAGTGGGAGACAGTAGGGGAAGAGGACGGAAGTTAGAAATGGTCGTAGTCCCGGAAAAGATTCCTCAGTCATGAAGTGTAGTCCACCGTTTTCTTAACCTCGAAGTCGTAGTCAGGAAGCTACTTATAAGTCCTGACTAAAGGATGTCCTAACTGACTAAACCAGAGGAATGTCAGGTTCCCTGAGAGTTCTCAGAAGAGGTTGTGGCGTCAAATTTTTGTAGTTAAGAAACCGTGAGTCGAAACAAAAAGAAATATTGTAATCGTACGACGACGACGACGATTCAGCGAAGTCAGCACACGCTGAGACACGCTGGGGTATGGTCCGAGGGGCAGGGACCCTAAGAGGTCCGTTCTTATGACCTCACCCAACGGTAAAGGAAGAGGTTGTAATCACATCATGTGTAAATTAATTGTAAATTATATATGTATATATTTGTGGGGGTGTACACATCACTACCTATATGTAGTTGAAGTCTAAAAGGAATACTTTTCGGAAGTATACAGAATTCCACCGTTTTTTGTATCAACGACAACAGGACATATATTAGGCATGGAGAAAGGAAGAACGGACTCGCAACCCAAGGTAAAGACACGGACTCCAGTAACAACGAGATACGACGAGGTATTCTACTACAGCTAAAAATAATGACGGAGGGACCATCAAACCACTCAGAGTTCACTACTACAAGGAACCTTAATAGATCTCTAGAACTAATTTTTTTTTTTTTTTGTGTTGTTAAAGTCGAAGGACCTTGGTGAACGTCTTTACGTCTAAATTATTCAGACCCTCCCCCAGGTTTATCGACACAAAAATTGTCTATACGGATCTAGTAAATTTACGTACACCAAGTACCTGGTGTGAACCTCTTTGCACTGAACGAAGTAAAAAAACGTAAACAAACTCATGTCGTAAACGGTCTCAAAATGAGAACACTTCACCACCAACAAATGAAACAACCAATTCGATGTTCTTATCGAAAACGATGAATAGACTAGAGTTTTGGAGAGGAGAATGGACTACAGGAGAGGACAGACACTGGAGAAGTAGGCATACACAAGTAAAATCATGTGTTTCCAGTTTCTTTTCTTTTTCACACAAGAAGTTCCTCGAATTGAAAACCATCCTCAATATTGAATTTTTAGAGGGACAATGTGTAACAGAATTATGACAATTCGTGGGGTGTAGCAGAATTATAATAAATCGTGGGAAATCCACGTTGATTATTCAAAAACAAGTTAATTGATCTTACCATACGAAAACCCCCTGGGTCAAGAATCCTTTGCTAATCATAACCAGTTAATTTTTCCACAAAGACACGGATACACATAGTCAAGTCAAGTCAGCAAGTCAGCATAGGCTGAGAAACGCTGGGGTACTTAACGTCGTGCGGTCCGGAGGGTCTCAAGTGAGTCTGAGGGTAGGTAGCTCAGTCACTACGGTAGGTCGGTTCAGTAGGAGCCAGTAGGGGAAGAGGAGGACGGGGGTTAGGGAGGGTCGTAGTCTCAGAAAAGGTTACTCAGTTGAGAAGCGTACTCCACCGGTTTCATGACCTCAAAGTCGAAATCGTAGTAAGGAAGGTTTCTTTAGGGTCCCGACTAGAGGAAATCTTACCTGACCAACCTAGAGGAACGTCAGGTTCCCTGAGAGTTCTTATATGTATGTATATATATGTAATATGATATATTATTTTTACTTTTGCGTCAAACTCAAACCGTTTGAACTGAGGTTCAGGTACTGTCGTCAATTATAATATGTAATGATGTGACCAAAAAGTAAAATACTACCCGGTAAAGGCACCAGTGACGGGTGCACCATGTGTGTGTTCGTATTGATTTTAGACAGGGACACCGGTAAAATAAAGGATACTCGGAAAAATCTCTTAACCCTAATGAGTAACCAACTCATAAAATGACCTAAGGGAATCCGTATTTGCACCCCTTCGATGTAAATTTCATGTAAAACCTACCCTATCTTTTTGGACGATGACACTTACGGAAGTCTGACATAAGACTCTTTACGATCAGATGGAAATCTATATCGGTATACGAATCTTTTTACTCAAACCAATTGCTACCTTATTTGTCTCAATCTGAGAATTAAGACATGTCAAAGAGTCTGAATTATGGGAGGTAGAGATTTTTCTTTTAAGTCGTACTTCATAAAAGTTTTGAAAAATTTTTGGGTTCAGTAGAAACTCCTTATGTTTAAAAAAACAAAACAAAACACCTTCGTATTTAACCCTGTACGACCGACTTCAATTCGGGGACGAAAAGACGATGTGACACCAAGACTTATGAATATCTATTCGTTCTAAACAGAAAGACGTGTCAACCCAGTCCTTTAAGGTAGGTGAATCAACGTCGAGACCCCAACTTTGTGATAATTAAACACCGAAGTTTCAGATATAAGTGTGGTAAGGTGACTGATCTCTACGAGTAAGATTAACAAAATTTGTAACAACGACAATTTTTTTCTCCGAGGCTTCTAACGGAGGTCTCCAACGAGTTAATAAATTCTACGACTACGTCTTTTCGTTATGTAAGAATCTTTCCGTACGGTAATTAATTGTACAGAAGACCGAACAGTAACAGGAAGGGAAGAATAGGTCAACAGTTCAAACAAATCAGGTAATTACTGATCTCCTCTCTCAAAACGACGTCACGAACTCCAAAAGATTCTTACACTTAATAATTACTTTTCGAAACAAAACCAAAGGTGGAAAGGCACGCACACCTCCACCTCCTCCACCACTCTACGTATACCCCTCTTCTGCGAACATCGGACATGTCACCAGAAAAAAACCCCCTCCCCCCCACGACATAACCCTTAACCTCTTCCTTTACCGTTGGGTGAGGTAATAAGAACGGACCTTTTAGGGTCCCTGACCCCTCGGATCACCCGACGGCAGATAACCCAGCGTGTCTCAGCCTGTACCGACTTCGCTGAATCGTCGTCGTCGACATAATCCTTGAAAATAGAACTACGAGTGGTCACCCGACTTAAGTACTATTTAGACGAACTCGTTCCAAGACACAGACACATAACCTCCGAGACTCCCGAAAATAATACCTATAGAATTAGTGAAATGTCCAACGTACGGTATAGGACACGAATCTTGACACGACGGTGACGGGTCTGGTTAGATAGCGTTTGGTAACTAAGTAAGTCATTCACACCCCATGTAACCAATGGGAAGGTGGGACACGGTTTCGTAAGAGACGAGTCCAAACTATCTAAGACCGCTGGAAATGCTCTGACTCGGTGGTCCCTTCGGAGATTTTGATTGTGTAAGGGAATTTAAATTGTGTAAGTCTTCTACAATGTACCCGTAAATCCGACGAAAGAGGTTCAGTCACGTCTACCAGTAGACCTTCGGATTGGTGAACCTCGGTATTTGTCCGCCCACACCTTGTCCGTCCGACTTAGGAGACCGAGTCCTACTTGTCATATTTTAATTAAATTGTGTGTTTCTTTAAAGTGGACACGGGACTCTGGACTCAACGAAGGTGTCACAAGGACGTTCACTCAGACACAAAGACTTTCGCCTCGAGATTAGACATAACTGACAGACACTACACAGACATCCACAGCCGGTCGTCCACGGACACACCTAGTTTCCGCGTCCCTGGTTTCCATCACCGACAAGAAAAAAGAGGGTGGGGGAGAAACACTCCTTCACGAGCGTAGAATTAGTTCTTGTCATGTACGAACATCCTCAGATTATAAAAAAAGTAATATTAAGTATTGACACGTCTGTCGTTTCACGGAGTCAGGGTCCCTTATTTGAGATTTGTGACGAGTGGTGACGAAGAGAAAGATGAGGGACTGAACCTCAAAAGGGGCACCACACAACCTCGACCGAACAGAATCGGGTGTTTTCGTCCGCTACACGTTTATAGTATAGCGGTACAAGTCCCTACCATCCATCGAACTCTAGTCGGTTCAACTCCCATAAATGTTTGGCCCGAAAGGGGAATCTCTTCTGACAGTCTGCAAATGATCGTGTGGTGACCTAAGAAGGGTAGATTAGATCAGAGGATCCTGACTAAAAAATCGTACATCTTGAAGTCATACACATGTTAAGCTAGATTTAATTAGCTAAAGAAACTTAAACTATAGAAACTAAATAGTTAAATATAAACACATGTATGATCTACGACCCGTGACACGATCCAAGACCCCCATTTTATAGAATATAAATGTTAATAAATATAAATTAAATATAACTTTCAGCATAGGAAAATTTTTCACTCAAAATAAACAAAATAGAACAAAAATACATTTATAAATTGTGTATAGTTTAATATTATAATTCGACCGAAAAATAATATAAATATTATAACGTGTTTGTAGTGAAAAATGGAGATCTTGTAGAGTAGTGGGAGTTTTCTTTAGTGTCTAGAGTAGAGGACAGTTGACGATTAGAGAAACCTAAAGGATAAGATGGCCTGTGAGGTATAATTACTTTAGTATGATGTCTGCCTAAAATACAGACGACAGTTAATCGTATTACAAGAAAATCCCACGGAGGTACAACATTGTACACAGTAATGAACTAAGGAAAAATACCGACATATCGTAAGGTGATTTACATGTTGTATAACAGATAAAAAGATATTATCTGATAAAGATTACAAACTGACAATAGTTATTACGATGATACTTGTAAGTATATATGGAAGAGCATACTTTTAGATAAAAATTAACTTAAAAATAAAAAATGACACTATATCAACTAAATATTACAACACCAATCAAAGTCCACTTGTCGTTTCGTTCAGTCAATATGTATATAGGTAAGAAAGAGTCTACAAAAGGGGTATATCTAATAATGTTTTACAACTCATCTCAAGATATTCCTTCCAATATCTTCCACGATATTATATCCAAGAACGATCAATAGATAAAATATATATCATCACAAACGATTATGGTTGGAAAATTCAAGGGGGTGGGATCGGGTCACGAAGGGGAAACCATTGGTATTCAAACAAAAGGATTACAGACACTCAGGTGAAGACAAGACATTGGTTTAAGTAGACATAGAAAAATCTAAGGCGTACATTCACTATAGTATACTATAAACAGAAAGAGATCAACTGAATTATACTATTAGAGATCCAGGTAGGTATAACGACGTTTACAGTAATAAAACAAGAAAAATACCGACTTATCATAGGGCAGCACATATACATGGTGTAGAATAAATGCGTCAGGAGACAACTATCTGTCAATCCAGAAAAAGTCCAGAACCGATCCCAATAAATGGGATCGACTATACTTGAATCTTCATGTACATAGAAAAACTTAATACTAAAACCAGGTCCATATACGGGTTCTCACCCTAACGTCCTAGTATCCCATCGACAAAAGACACAAAATTCTTTAGAGGTATCACAAAAGGTATCACCAACGTGGTTAAATATAAGGGTGGTTGTCGCATCCTCCTAAGGGAAAAGAGGTGTGGAGGAGGTCATAAATAACAAACATCTGAAAAATTACTACCGATAAGACTACCCATAGTTCACTATGGAGTAACACAAAAATTTAGAAAACCCATATATTCATATATGTACCCTTATCGTGAAGACCCTAATATTGAAACAAATTAAAAAACTTCTTTACACTTTAATAAAAATTCACAGACAAGATCATATGTAAAAACGGATGTAATTCTAATATTAAAGTAACATAGGAAAGTTGTTCAAAATAAAACGTTGAACATTTTTAATATGAGTAAATCACCCATATACCTCACCATAGAGTCACAATGAAAAATTTTTTTTAGAGGGACTAAGGATTACTAAGACTCATAAAATGTGGAATGACAGATAATACATAAAATAAGTTTAGGAAACGGGTACTCAAGATCTGAAGTCAGTTTATGGTAAACATTTATGAAAAAACTATTACAAGAAACATATTTTTAAAATTAAAACTACAGGAAAAAAAAATTAGGTGACTAAAGAAAACGAAATCCACAGCACAAATTCTTAGACAACGGACGAAGTCGAAACTTCTAAATGTGACTTTAAAGGAAATTCTCAGACTGTAAAAACAACAAGAACAACCTTCAAACACTAAACTGAGTCCGGGAGATGGACGAACCCACACAAGTCTAAAGGAGAGAAGAACTTGGTCGAAATCGTTAACCACACAAAGATCCTTAAACAGACAAAATATATCCAAGATTGAATAACCGTATGTTCATAAATAACATAAGAGAAAAATGGGGTCCTCTCAACTATCATCATATAGGTGACAATAATGAGTGAAATTAAATTCGGAAACTCATCTCACCGATCCAATACCTGACCCACTACTCCAATACCTAAATTTTAGTTACTCAGTGTAAAAGAAATGCAATGTTCTATAATTCAATCAGACGGTGTGAACCCACCTACGATCAATTTCTATAGTATGAGGACTTCGTCTCTGTTTCCTGTCTATGGTAATCGGTTCTGTCGTTGTAAAACCCCCCGAGAAATATATATCATTGTACTTTTTCCACTACGAGTAAGTTACCCAACACAATATCCACTTCTTGGGACTCAAGTACCTTGGGTTTAGAAAATATTACCCTTCATTCATACGGATGGGAAACGGGGTGTCCCTCCGTGAGATTGAAAGTTCCGAGAAACGATATGTGCGTGGAATTTATATCAGACCTTGTTTCACGTCAAACACGGAGTGTACGTTTCTGTACGTCCTTATTCTCTTTGAGACCTCTTACCAGAAGTTTCAGTCTCCTCGTGTGTCTTTCATCCCGTACTCTCTGTCGTTCCTGAACCCTAAAGTCAGACACATCCCCCTACGGTCCGAAGGGACCACCGAGTCACCATTTCTTAGGTGGACGGTTACGTCCTCTGTGTCCTCTGGATCCAAGGTAGGAACCCAGTCCTTCTAGGGGACCTCTTCCCTCATCGTTGGGTGAGGTCATAAGAACGGACCTCTTAAGGCATCTGCCTCCTCGGAGTACCCGATGCCAGGTACCCCAGAGTTCCTCAGCCTGTCCTGACTTCGTTGACTCTTGTGCATGTCCGTGTCTCCCCACGATGACGTCCCAAGACTCCTTTTCACCGTGTACAAGTAAATATAAAACTTTCTTAGTGAGACGAAGACACATCTCTAATCTGACATGCCTCCCCCTTTTAGACATACCTCCTTTCTCTCGTCAATCCTCCGATAATTTTATACGTCCAGTCACTATTACTACTAATTAAATCACCACCTCCATCCCTATTCACTAGTCTAACTGTCAAAACTACCGTCCTAGGTGACCTAAAAAGACCGTCCACCCTAGTTTAAACCCTTCTTTTCTCGTCAATTTATCCTGAAAATACGAAAGTAGACTAGGTGACTTACGTACTACCACGATAAATGACCTTACCTATTGGAACCCCATCTTAATTCCAACAACAAAAATCAGTGATTCGGCAAAGGTTGAGAACGCTGGGGTACCTGACATCGGACGGTCCGAGGAGAGAAGTACTATGAAGGGTCCGTTCTTATGACCTCACCCAATGGTAAAGAAGGAGGTCCCGTAGAAGGGGTGAGCCCCTACCTTGGGTACAGAGGACACCGAGGACGTGACCGTCTACCATCTGCGACTCGGTGGTCCCTTCGGGTCTTAATCCAACCCCTTTATATCAGGTCTTATGATAAAACCACAAGACACTTTCCTCTTTTGTAATCATGAGGGAACTGTCTACGTGTTTCGGGAACCGGACTGTTGTGTGTATACCAATTCCGTAAAGGTCGAGGAATCATCGTAGATTGGCGACAAAAACCCTGACTATTTGGTTAAACGTCCTGTCCTCATCTCTACGTCTGTGACTCTTACCTGAACGCCTGTGTCGTCCCCTTCCTCTCACCCTGTTTAACTCTCTCATCGCTCATCGCAACTATATATATACGTGAGGGTACGCATGTTATCTACCGATCGTCTTTCGACGACATCTCGTGTCTCTCGAGTCGAGCCACGTGACACTCCCGAATCTCCTCTCCCGAACCCCTCACCCTCCCTCCGAGTTTTCCCTCCCCCATATACACATGTATACCAACTAAAAATATCGTCTTTGATTGTGTTATAATATTTCGTTACCACCGAGTCTCCAATTTCGTAGACGGACGGCACGTCCTCTGGACCCAAACTAGGGACCCAGCCCTTCTAGGGTACCTCTTCCTTTACCGTTGGGTGAGGTCATAAGAACGGACCTCTTAGGGTACCTGCCTCCTCGGACCACCCGATGTCAGGTGTCCCAGCGTTTCTCAGTCTGTGCTGACTCGTTGAAGTGAAGTGAAGTGAACTGTAGGTCGTCTCTACGTCCCCTGTAGTGACCCATATCTTTAGTCACCAGTACTTCTCTACTTTAGACCTCTACTTGATAACTGAGGGTTTATAATATAAACAGTAAATTTCAGGGCTCTGAAGTATTCTTTGTCACCTTATCTCATATTTATCTTTTAATTCAGTTTTATGACTTGGGACCACAGGAAGACTATAAACCCCCAGTCTTTCTTCTCCTAAGTCGTTTACTCTCCTTTTTAGTCCTCTGTTGAACTGGAACACACGTACGCACGAGTCAACACAGGCTGAGAAACGTTTGGGTGGCTGACATCGGGTGGTCCAAGGAGACGGGTATCTTGACAGGACCATCCTTATGACCTCACCCAACGGTAAAGGATGAAGTCCCCTAGAAAGACTGGGACCCATTCATTTTGACTACCACTTCCATTGTCTGGGGGTGGATCACAACCAGCCTTGTGATCCATCCCCAGACAGAAACAAATCTTTTATGTTTAAGGTTTTATTGAAACTCAGGGAACTGTACATTTAATGTCTATCATACTAACGATTATACGACAAGTACGTTTAATTCGTCCCTAAACCTTCCTACTCCCACACCCCCCTCTCAAAACCACTTCCCTGACCCTTATTCCCCTTTCATCTACTGTTGTACCACTCCACCGACCTCTTGAACATCTAAAATAAAATCAACGATCCTTTATTTAGGTGGACAAACGGGTTCGAAAATCGTTACACATGATGTATCTTCACGAAAACCGTAGACACACACAACTACACACACTCTTGATTCAACAGATGTAGACTACGTCTCACCTCCCCTTCCCACTTTCTTCGGTGTTCAAATTTCTTTCCTCATAACTACATTTATAGATATCTCATGTCAGAACTTCGATCTTAACTCTTCCCGTCCCTTCAGTCTCCCTAACGTCTTTGGAAGACCAGTCTTTTGCTCGACCGTAGATCCAATGTGAATACACTTGTTCGTCGACAAACTCAGAGGGTAGTATAATTGGTGAAACCAGATCCTGGAGGACGTGGAATTGAAAATCATAAGTATGACTAAAAGTATTAGCGGACCTGAGTCAGGACCGACGACGACCTGTTCTGGTGACACGGCAGTCGGAGCGAGACCGGAACGGGAAATGAAGACTTTCTCTAGTTCACTCTGACTACCCATAAAGTACGTAGATTGGTGTTTATTAATGTAACTTATTCCTCCAACGGAAGAGGCTTCGTTCCTTCTTACATAGAAATACCAAAGTCGACGGTTTAAAAGTTTTGTGTTAAAAAGGCAACAAAGACCAAAGAAAAAAAAAAAAAACCATCTACCACCATTAATTAAGAAAAATAGTGAATATGTTTGATTGAGGTATAAACTCCATTTTGAACAAGAAAGATTTTCCTCCAACACTGTTCGGGGATGATAGAAAATCTATTACCGATCAACTAACATAAAACTATCTGAGACTCAGGACCAAGGTTATAAACTTATGGTCTCATTGTGTCTCTTTATTTTTTTTGTTTTTTGTTTTTTGTTAACATAACTTCATGGTTGTTGTTGTTTTAGATCGAAATATTTAGATTAGAAGGTTTGAGAGGTTGTCAGAGAAACAATAACAATTGTTATATTCAAATATTATATTTAACAATCTAATCCATCACGACGAGGAGACCAGACGTGAACCGAAACGGGAAGGAGAAATTGAGAGAGATTAGAGAGGGAGGGAAGGACAGGAAGAAAATAGGGATTTACATGGGGCGGGGCGGTATTTAGGGTCTCGACTTTTTTATGACCTTGGTGGTAACTTAGACTCAGGTTTAGAGTAGATTCAAGTTTAGAGTTGTAATCGTGGAGGGTAGAAACACTCGAAGAATTCCGTCGAAAAGACGGAACTAAGGGATAGGAAAGTGTACCGCCAATGACACAGTGAAACCCGATAACCCCTTTAATTTTATAACCCAACCGGTTTTTCAAGTAAACCCAAAAAGATATGGTAGCATACCTTTTTGGACTTGCTTGAAAAACCGATTGGATCATCTACTCTTTATGTTTCGCTAATGTTGTTACGGATTGTGTGATTCGTAAGTCATTTACGATAGCAAACAATAAGAAGTTTATCTGAGTATAAATTTATTCTTTGATCTTTTTCTTTTACAAAACATTACTATCGGAAAACATGTCTTCTTGGACCTCGACCCTCTTTCTCAAAACTTAAACTTCCTACCCCTCCTTTCCTTTACTTGGATTCCGGACACAAGAGACTCGATTAACTCTTCTGACATGACCAACCAAGGAAAAGATCAACGAGGAGTAGATACATCGAGACAGTAAATCTACGATAACTTTTCCGTACACGAAACTATGAACGTCCGGATGATGACCAGAACTTTGATTGTCACTGAAACTCAGTAAGTAAATATAGACCTCAATACTAAAGAATATAGATTTTACTTTTATCATTGGAGTTTAGTTTATACGATACCTGTTACGCGGAACTTTTATAATGGTTCTATGTGGGACCCAACCTTCTAAAGATTCTAAGATAAGATTCATTTACTTCCGACCCATACTAAAATGGCTCAAGTAGACCGGGAACGTCCGGCTGAATCGGTGTGTTCAAGAAGACAAAGATCCCTTTAATGAAGTTAATTAGAGACTTACCGTCGGGAGAGGGGACCGTGTCGTCTGTCGTCGACAACTTATGGGTCCTTGTCCTCTGTCGTCAGAACAAGACACTCTCTCTCCTACTTAAAAAAACAAGTCGACATTAGTGTCTCCTCAAATCCTCACCCATCTTCAAACAGGTCTCGGCTTATTAAAGGAGAGGAAATAAATTTTGTCTTTCGTTCTTGTCTACTTGAGGAGAACCACAGTACTGTTTTCTTTAGGTCAAGTCAGAGTCGGGAAGAGAGTCTGACGGGCAGGAATCCGCGTCCTCATGTTAGAGTCCTAGTGGTCGTCTAATCTGATCTCACCGAGAGACTTCTTCAATACTAGATAGAACAGTCTCCGGAAGACCCCTGTGAAATGGGGAACATAATTACTGTGTTATAGGACCTTTACGAAGAAACCTTTAGTAGACTTATATAATGTTTTGGGACGCCAAATCGTTAGGGTTCAGTTGACTGACTTTTGAGAATACCAAAACTATTAATATAGTCCCATATCTGTTATCATGTTTTGGAACTTCGAAAAACAAAAAAAGGGAACCTTGAACGTCCCTCGGTATGCAAATGTAATCTCTGGACAGAGGACGTCTTAAAATAACCCTTTTGGTATCGATAATATTCATGAGAAAGTATCTTCGATTTTGACAAAATTCCAAACAAAAAAAAAAAAAAGGGAACTAAAACATTACGGAGAATCTTTACCAGCTTATAAAGTATAAATTAAGAATGTTTTTGTTAAAAAGGAACTTGTCTAGGAACCAAAAGACAAGTTACACAACCACATTAAAAAAGGTAATTGTCTAACTCCGTAAAACCGTTAAAGTCATAATTTCTGTCTAATTACCTGTAAATTAAGTTATTTAAATATCCTAATTTGGGTCATGGGTTTCACTTCACTACATTCTATAAAATCGTTCCCAGAATCGAAAGGAAGGATTCAGGGTTTAACCGAAGATGAACCTGTCTTAATAAACATATAAAGAACCTCGATAAAAGGCCTAGTACGTCCCAAACTTAGGTTCCACCGGATAAACTAGGTAGACACAAAGACAATTCCAACCACGGACCGACTTACTAAAAGACTTTCTTAATTCTTTACAAGAAAGCTTGATTGGTGTCCTTTTTTTATCACTCCTCTCGTAATTGATACGGTCGCCTTTCCTAGTTAAAAGATTTCTTTTTCAATCTTTTCTCGATCACCTTATACCCATCTTGATCCAAAATACCCCCGCCTCAACAGTTCTACTAAGAGTCCTCTCCTCTAATTTATAGTTAGTTTCTTAATTGGTACGTCCAGTTTCTTTCCTAATTCTTGTTTAATTCGAATCCTATTTAATCTTCTTTTTATCATAACATGTATTAGTAAAAATATTACTTTGTTAACCTAGAATCATAGTAATTCAGTAATCGAGTAGATTAGTTCCTTTTCTTACGGGTTTATGGATTAATCCTTTCTCTTTACACTTTGTGGATGTTAATCTCTTCTATAGTTCTTAGATATGTTTTTATCCCCTGAAATATATTTTGAATCTAATTTTTGAAAAAGAATCAAAATAAACGTAAAAGGATCTTTCAAATTTGACATCTGTTTATTAGGACTTTTACTACTCTTATAAAAAATTTTTCGGAACTTTTCTAAACTTGACACACGATAGTGTCTCCTTAAGAAAATTTAGAAAACGAGTCAGTGAGTCAGTATAGGCTGAGAAACGCTGGGGTACTTAGCGTCGTGCGGTCCGGAGGGACAGGTAGTGGTAGAGGACCTCAAGTGAGTTTGAGTGCAGGTAGCTCAGCCACTACGGTAGGTTGGTAGAGTAGGAGACAGCAGGAGAAAAGGAGGACGGGGGTTAGGGAGGGTCGTAGTCTCAGAAGGTTACTCAGTTGATAAGTGTACTCCACCGGTTTCATGACCTCAAAGTCGCAATCGTAGTAAGGAAGGTTACTTGTGGGTCCTGACTAGAAGTCTTACCTGACCAACCTAGAGGAACGTCAGGTCCCCTGAGAGTTCTCAGAAGAGGTTGTGGTGTCAAGTTTTCGTAGTTAAGAAGACGTGAGACGAAAGAAGTGTTAGGTTAAGAGCGTAGGTATGTACTGGTGACCGTTTTGGTATCGGAACTGATCTGGAAACAACCGTTTCATTACAGAGACGAAAACTTATACGATAGATCCAACCAGTATTGAAAGGAAGGTTCCTCATTCGCAAAAAATTAAAGCACCGACGTCAGTGGTAGACGTCACTAAAACCTCGGGGGGTTTTATTTCAGACTGTGACAAAGGTGACAAAGGGGTAGATAAAGGGTACTTCACTACCCTGGTCTACGGTACTAGAAGCAAAAGACTTACAACTCGAAATTCGGTTGAAAAAGCGAGAGGAGAAAGTGAAGGAGAAGTGAAAGACGGTATTCCCACCACAGTAGACGTATAGACTCCAATAACTATAAAGAGGGTCGTTAAAACTAAGGTCGAACACGAAGGAGGTCGGGTCGTAAAGAGTACTACATGAGACGTATATACAATTTGTTAGTCCTACTGTTATATGTCGGAACTGCATGAGGAAAAGGATAAACCTTGGTCTGACAACAAGGTACAGGTCGAGATTGACAACGAAGAATTGGACGGATATCCAAAGAGTTCTCCGTCCAGTTCACCAGCCCATAAGGGTAGAGAAAGTCTTAAAAGGTCAAATAACACTAGGTGTTAATCCACCGTTTCGGGGTGGATTAAAAAAAGACCCGAAACAGAGACACAGGAAGAGATGACCGTTGTCAATCTTATTGTACCTTACCCCTTCTCCATCAGGAAGTTTCTTTCCCTCACAGAATTGTGGTATGTAGGTAATGGTTCCCAAACAAGACCCTTACGTACAGATCAACCTATAGTATGTTACAAAGAATACTAAAATGACATAGTAGAAGATATAAATGACGTAAACAAGAGGTCACTCTTGCAATCTAGTTGAGAAATATACTGTTTTTACTGAAATTATATTAACTTATAGGTAGGAGTTTCATTAAAATTAATTTTACCACTAACCTTTTAAGGAATTTTTCATCCGTAAAGTTTGAGTGTCCACGATATCTCGAATTAGGATTTTCTAGTACGACAATTTCACGACGTGAGTTACACGGTCGTTTAAACCTTTTGAGTCGTCACTGGTACCCTGACTTTTTTCAGTCAAAGTAAGGTCAGGGTTTCTTTCCGTTGCGGTTTCTTACAAGTATGACGACGTGTTAACGTGAGTAGAGTGTACGATCGTTTTAATACGAGTTTTAAGAGGTTCGGACCGAAGTCGTCATCTGTTTGGTACTTGAAGGTCTCAACCTCCACCTAAATCCTTTCCGTCTCCTTGGTCTCTAGTATAACGGTGTAGACAACCTAGTAACTTTTTCGTTCTCTTATGGTCTTTTTGTAGATGAAGACGAAGTAACTGATACGGTTACGGAAACTGAGACACCTAGTGTTGTTTGACCTTTTAAGATGTTCTCTACCCTTAAGGTCTGACGGACTGGACGGAGGAATCTTTAGACATACGTCCAGTTCTTCGTCGTCAATCTTGACCTGTACCTTGTTGTCTGACCAAGGTTTAACCCTTTCCTCATACAGTTCCGACATATAACAGTGGGACGAATAAATTGAATATACGTCTCGTATAGTACACTTTACGGTCCGACCTACTTTGTGTTCGACCTTAGTTCTAACGACCCTCTTAATAGTTATTGGAGTCTATACGTCTACTATGGTGAGAATACCGCCTTTCGTTTCTTGTTTTCTCGGAAAACTACTTTCACTTTCTCCTCTCACCTTTTCGACCGAATTTTGAATTGTAAGTTTTTTGATTTCAGTATCATAGACGAAGACAGTGAAGTACCGTTTATCTACCCCTTTGTCACTGTCTTAAATAAAAAAATCCGAGGTTTTCGTGACGTCAACCACTGACGTCGGTACTTTAATTCTGTGAACGAGGAACCTTCTTATCGATACTGATCGGTTCTGTCGTATAATGTTTTGTCTCTGTAATGAAACAGTTGTTTACAGATAGATCACTTTCGAATACCAAAAAAAGTCATCAGTACATACCTACACTCTGAACCTGAGTTGACTCTCGGCTCAACTACGAAAACTTGACACCACAACCTCTTCCGAGAACTCTCACTGGAACCTGTCGTTCCTCTAGTTTGGTCAGTTGGGATTTCCTCTATTTAGGACTTATAAGTAACCTTCCTGACTACGACTTCGAGGTCATGAAACCGGTGGACTACACTTCTTGACCGAGGAATCTTTTCTGGGACTACGGCACTTTCTAACTTCCATCCTCCTCTTCCCCTGTTGTCTCCTACTCTGACAACCTACTGTAGTAGCTGAGCTACCTGTCCTCAAACTCGTTCGAGACCCTCAACCACTATCTGTCTCTTCGGACCACACGACGTCAGGTACCCCAGTGTTTCTCGACCTGTACTCACTCGTTGATTCGTGTACCAATTGCGATTCTTTCTCGGGTACATTTTAAAGAGAAACTCCTCCGAACTATTAAAAATTGTTCTTCACAACTCTATTTCCTCAAACTCACTAACCGCGAACGACCGTCAGGAGTCAACCTTTAGAAAGGAGGATCGACACAGAGATTCGAGACTGAGGTACTCAGTCAGAGTTTATTCCAAGGGGGGAGGGACGGGATCCTGTCTCAATGCGACGGACTATTCTTCAAGAGACTCCGGGACTCAAAGAGGAGGTACAGTGTACCTGGAGGAAGTCCGACGTAAGTGAGGACGACGGTCAAGTCCTTCAGTCCCTCCAGGTAAAGAACCCCAGGATTCACAAATTTACCGGAAATTCATATTTTAGACCTCGTGTCCTGAAAGAATCCGAAAGACAATTAATTTAAAACCTAGAAAAGACTTATGTACCCAAGCCAAAACCCCATATTAAGTTTATGGTTTAACACTACTAATATTAAATATATTAAAATAAACCATAGATAAAGTTGGAGTGGAATAGGACAGTAACTAATGTTTCGACAGAAAGCAGGAGAAAGGAAGATGGGATCCATCATTATAACCTCTTATAATCCTGTGTTTTATACTCTCAGTCTAAGTGCCGACAATTTAGTCCGGGTAGAGACACTCGTAGTCCTCAATCACTGACGACGAAGAATGGAGGTGACCGTCTAATGAATCACCGAACCTTATCCATGGTATTAGATACCTCTCTTCTCACGTCAACCAATCAAATCAAGACTACTGTCATGCCACTCAATCACTCTGACAATCTTCCTAAGAGACGGTGGTAAAAAGAACTATTCGAAGCTCGTAACACCTAGTCTTCCAAGAGAGTGAGAATTACATGGGCCTACTTAAGCCCATCTGGAGAAATATCCCTTCCACTCGTGTAACGGAGTTCTTTATTTTTAGAGTGAATTTTCACCTTACCTTTGACTGGTTATTGTTTCTATAATTAAAGTTCATCTCCTTTATTAAATGTTTCGCGTCAATGAAGAGTACCCAATTCATAAAGGAAAATATATGAACCAGTGAATCCATACATATATATCCTTGGTTGGTCTTCTTAAAACGAATTACAAGAATCTAAAAGTGGTGTGGTGGTCAGGGTACTCGTCTTTTACAACGATTGAAGTTACATGAGTATCCATGTAATAATGCGAAGTTTGGTGACAAGGGATCATCGGGTGTTTGAAGGACAGGGGACTCGTCCACTCGTCATCAATATCTGTGGTACATATTCAAGAACAGAGGAACCGTTATACGAAGAAAGACACTAACTTCCTTTTTTATATTTTGTAATAATCTGTGAGAACTTTTATGTAGTGAGTCACAGAAAAATACTAAACACACCTTTACTTAGTATTGTATATTTAAGGGGGGGTTAAATTTACTAAACTTACTTTACTTTTGTTTAACACATACCGTGTCTACACTCGAGGAACATTAAAGAGAAAGTTAATTAAAAATACTTTCGAGTGGTAACAGATAAAATAAGTCAGGGACTCACATTTGAATTATAATAAAATTTTCAATTGGTATTTTAATAAGTAAAAAAAGGAATTTCAACCTAAATAACCACAAAATTCTTGTGAAGTTTTAGACTTATAGAAGAAACAGAAGACTAAGATGAAACGAAAAAAAGTTTCCTCTAAATCAAGTAACTACTTTCAATGAACTATTAACTACAACTTCTGGAAAGGTATACCTTGATACACAAAAAAACGTATGTATATACACACAAATTTTATATGTATATGTATATATTTATGTGTCATATAAATATCATCCAAAAGGAAAGAGAAAGCACAACTAAAGTTTCCGAACTATTTGGAAGGTCACAATTGAAAATTCATACACAGGTATTTTACTCTATAGTAGTATTGACTCTAATGTATGAGTTCTAAAGAATATTTGAACAGGAAGACTCACAATTTTTCGTAAGGAGGTTTCATTTCAGACAAAGGTTATACTAAGAACGTTTCCGACATTAATTTACCTTATATTATGTATCTCATAGATTTGAGAAAACGAATAATAATGAGATTTCCGAAATACTGGAGGAATTTTATTCAGTTTTATACGTCGTACCACCTACCATTTACTATCAAAAAGCAGAACTACACTGAGAGTGGACTAGTAGTCTAAGACTCTAATGAAACGTCCTTAGGGTTTATCGGGGGTAACAATTACATATTTATGGTATACCCCCTTTCTGTCCCACAAACTATAGGTATGAAGAACAGTAGTGTAATACATGTCACCCTCTTTGACTTTGAGACTCCAGTAGAAAAAGGTCTATCTTTATTCTCAAGTGTGTAGATCTAAGGGTGGCAGAAAGACGATCTTGAATGTACCTCCGTATAGAAATATATGAGTGAATTTTCCCCTCGTGTTTATGTATACGAAAAGTCAATTCCTAAAGGGGACGTGGACGAACTACGTTAAGTGTAACACTTATATAGTAGCCTACAGTTAGAAGAATCTTAGAACAACTCTACTACAGAGGATTGAGTCACAGTCTTGAGGGAGTAATGACTTGTGTATCCTTCAACTTGTGTTGAGAACTCTTTGAATACGGAATTTTTCTTGAGTAGGTCCATGTTTACTTTTATTCAGGGTACTCAAATAGTCAGCGATAACACCCATAGTCCAAACTTACTCCCCACAAAACCCCGGGTCCGACACGTCACCTTTTGTTAGTCTAGTCTAGTTAGTCACCCCTCCAGGACTCTCGTTACCAAGATTTGACGTAGTGTTGTCTCAAACTACCTAGCAACTGTCACAACTTCTCCAAACAAAAGTCTGATATATATACTTACGGTTTTCAATGAAATTTTCTTAGTTCAATGAGGATTTTGTTTCTTGGGGAGGTTTGACTTTTCTGTCGAGGGGAGACCGACTCTTCGACACGAAGTCTCTACCAGACGAACCATTAAGAAACTACGATAAAACCCAAACTGTATAAAAACCGATTTTCGTCAGAATTTTCTTATAGACAAACAAACTCTAAAGAGTAGAGGGGTTGAAGACGGGGTGAACAATGGTAACCTGTCAACGAGAGACGGGTCCCTTTCACTCAGGGTCGACACCGACTGTCGCGAGACGTCAGAAATTCTACGAGACCGCAGAGAGAGTCCGGAACGTCGGTGATTGTACTCGTCCTTCCCTGTACGCCCTCCATGTAATTACACCCTCTCTTCTCTAATAAAGTTTTCGTCGTATGGTCATTGAATGTTTTTCGATGAAGTTCTCGGTCAAAGGAAGTCGCGGTTTTTGTGAGGGAACTCACTCAACACTTCGTCACAATTAGACAGTCGTGAGTCTCGACGTTAACCCTTGTACCAAGAGTCAAACACAGATACCAAAGAATCGGCCTTTCTCAATTTTGCAAAAACTCCTTTTCGTCCGGACGCACACGAGTTCACACAAAATTAAGATGGTTAACTGACATAATTAGATTATATTATTTATGACAGATCAAAGGTGAACTGTCGTCTCTGGATTGGACGAGAATGTAGGATAAATATTTTCCAAGTGTAGAATAGTTCATATTACATAGAACTCTTAAATTTTGATAAATTTTGGTTAATAAAGTACCTTGACTATCAGAGATACACGATTCGTGTACACCCAAAAGTGGTGGAATAGACATTTGACGGAAATAGAAATGTTAGTCTTGAGTCCAGTCTAATCAGTCTTATACCCGAACTTGTAGAAATTGTACACCTTATACATCGAAGAATTATTTGAAACTTCACTTTTTGGATAAGGGAAGATAAAGTGTACACGATTAACAAGTATTGGGAAACACCGATATCTTTTCGTTACAACGGAATTCGTCTGACTACCCTTATGTTCCATCCTTTACGGTCAAAATGTTGACGGAACTTCACCTAACCTTGTCCTACTCACGTCTGATAATCGGTACAGAGAGGTAAAGGAGGGAAACGACTACAGGAAATAGAGGGTAATCACAGACCGTCTTCAGAAGACACAGGTGAAAACCTGTGTCACCCTCTTCCTCTTCCATCCTACTAAACTTTATTATCGAAACTTTGTATATATAGTGGTAAACATTTTGTCAGTCACTCTTAATCTACAAACCACGTCCCTTGGGTTTCGACCATAAGACACTGTTGGACCTCCCCATCCCACCTCTCCCTCCACCCTCCCCCCAAGTCCTCCCTACCCTTTGTGCATACGAATACCGGTTAAGTACAACTACATACCGCCCCGGTAGTGTATAACATTAATAGGAGGTTAATTTTATTTATTTGGTTTTAAGTGAATCGTACTCTTTGCTTCAGGAGAGACAGATGGTATTTCCACGACCGACGTTAGATGTCCACACTTGGGTCGAATGTCCCCCTTTCCTCCTTACCTGAGTCCAAATACTTCAGAAAAAAAAAAAAAAACACCCGACAAAATTTTCAGAAACAGCTTAAACAATGTTATAGTGAAGACAAAATATAAAACCAAAAAACCAGGGCCCCGTACACCCTAGAATCAAGGGGAAGGTCCCTAGTTTGGACGTGGGAGTTGTTACCTTGTGCTTTAGAATTGGTGACCCGGTGGTCTTTTCACGAATGTATCAGAATAAGAGATGGACTTTTGTAGGAACACCCACGACCAACATCTTTCGTAGAAACCACTTGGACGAAATCTGGTAAGACAGAAAAGTCTAAACAACGGAGGTGGTACGAGTACTGAAAAATTCCCGTTTCTTCTAACACAAGAGAACATATAATTGATTTCTATCTTTATATCTAATTCATTCGGTCTCTTTAAAGTTTGTTATCGACTGAACAGAAAAAAGGTCCTATCGTGACAGGAATACTGTAACCAGTAAAACCTGATATATCCATCCAGAAAATCCCAGGTCACTAGACTCTTCACGACAACTACTACTCCACCATAGAGACCAGTTGGAACAACCGTACCTGCCCGTACAGGGTCACTATCGTCGACACGAACAGAGGACCAAACCAGATTTGTCAAAGACGTGTATATAGACCACTAAATAACGTTCGGGTCGACGAAACGAATAAAAAAGTCATGTACTTTAATTTTTTTTTTAGTAAGCATTAACTTCGAGTCTCTCTTTATTATAATTTATACTGAAAGGTAGTCGGTTCCTCGTCTTCCATGTTCAAACAGAATACTAAATTTCGGTAGACGTCTGTCTACGTACCAATAAATCTCCTCTGGGGACTTACGACAAACCTTACGTAAAAATCGACCTCCTCCATGAATGAGAACCCTGAATTCGAATTTTTGTTGATAAAAAAAAGACTAATCGTACTGGTCGTATCATTAGGTCTTTATTTTACTCTGAAATTTTCTGTACACGTCTGTAAATGCGGATGTGTGTAAGTGGAGACGGAAATGTGAACGTGTGTGCGTGTGTGTGTGTCAATGTCACAACGTACCTAAGTCTTGAACGCAATGTCTCTTCGTTCATCTTTGTAATGATTATCTCGATTTCCTTTCCCTGTCAACTCCGACTTTCTGTCTACAGATTATCTCCGTTCTTTTACGAGGTCTTCGGAGAGAGTATCATCACCAGACCGTTGTCAAAGATGTTAATAATACAGGAAGTGTCTTCTTTTAAAGTCACAGCGTAACTTGAGGTAAGTCCGTTGAACTTTTTTTAGTAAGTCAAAGAATACTAAAAAACACACATGAA
Organism: Capra ibex; assembly: GCA_006410555.1. NCBI lineage: Eukaryota > Metazoa > Chordata > Mammalia > Artiodactyla > Bovidae > Capra > Capra ibex. Next base: position 1,565,176 of record SJYO01028879.1, read on the forward strand.
TAAGATAGAATTGTCCGGTAAGATTACTCTCGGAATCCACAAGGAAGGAAAAACGTCGGAGACACGATCACGGACTTACTGGGTTTTAATAATCCTGACTCAGGACGAAACACACTCATACACTTTTCGTTTGATTGTCATGTAACAAGAACACTACTGACGAACACTTATCCTCTTATTTGTTTCAAAATACCCTCGTGTCCTCTTTCTCACTGGTGAGCCAAATACTTTCTTTCATCAACCATACCAAGAAAAGTGACTTAAAGGGACTCTTAAGTCAAAAAGTACGTTAGAATCCAGGAGAAAGGTCACTTAGGATTTGTGGTTCACTCAGAAAAGACAAGATGTAGGTGAGTAAAAGGGAGAAGGAAATAAAATAAGTCCCACATAAAGAAAAAAAGAGGAAGTGACTTCTGAATTATTAACTGAAAAACCACCTACAAGATTTATACTCGAAGGTCACACCGGTCGAAGACGTATATCAGAAAGGCTATAGAACATTTCAAAGTCGGTCCTATTCGTCATTTATAGGGACCGTCTCATAACTTGTCTAAGTACCTGTAGTCTCCCTAAGAATTTCAATGATCTCTGTGATGGGAGGGTTCTATACCCCGCTGAGGGTCTCTATGGGTTTTCTTTCTGTTAAGGTGACTCTCGGTCGTTGTCAGTCCTCCTGAACTTTGTGTTTACTCCCCGTTGGGTGTCAGACAGGTCCGGGTCGAGAGTCCTGTTTTCCGCTCTCTTCTTCCGTCATAACAGGGACCCTCTCTTTACTAACTATTGGTTACCCATGGACTTTCGTCTAAGTGTTCAGTGTTAAGTCTCTAGATTAAGAATTATACAAAAACGGACGGTTGGACTTAAACCCTTCCAACCCCGTTTCACTTTAAAATGGAAGACAGGGGTTCGAGTTTACATTTATAGATCTCTCTCGACTGAAAACATTCTGAAAAATGGGAAACGATTGAAAGGGTCCTAGGATAGAGTCACCTTAAGAAGGAGTAGAGGTCTTTGACATCTCCTCCTTTTTATTAAAGGAAGACTAGAACTACCACTCCCGAAACGACTGTGAGGAACAGGAGGTCCAGTAGAGTATTTACGCACTTAATGACACAACCGGTTTTCAAACCCAAAAATATACTGTCATATACCTTTTCGGGTTTGTTTGAAAAACCGGTTGGGTCAGGGATCCAGTTTTGAACCAGTGACACCGGTGGAATCAGGTTCTAGTAGGAACCATTCCAATTGACGAACAACTGAACCTCTTAATTCCGGGGAAACACAACCCAGGGGAACACAGTACGAGAGGACCACAACCGTTCTTTACAAACCTCAGACTTTCGAATATTGTGTCTTTAACTCTACAATGACAGGTACTCTCCGAACCGGTGGGGGAAGTCTCCNTTTGTTTGAAAAACCGGTTGGGTCAGGGATCCAGTTTTGAACCAGTGACACCGGTGGAATCAGGTTCTAGTAGGAACCATTCCAATTGACGAACAACTGAACCTCTTAATTCCGGGGAAACACAACCCAGGGGAACACAGTACGAGAGGACACAACCGTTCTTTACAAACCTCAGACTTTCGAATATTGTGTCTTTAACTCTACAATCACAGGTACTCTCCGAACCGGTGGGGGAAGTCTCCACCACTCGTTCACCACGAGTCTCCTTACGTGCCCTCGGAAGTGGACCAACGANTCCCTCCCCTCCCCCATCCCTCCACCAGGCTCCTAAGAAAAAACAAACAAAATTAAATTTAAATAAATTAACCTCCGATTAATGAAATGTTATAAGATAACCAAGACGGTGTGTAATTGTATTTAGACGGTACCCGCATGTGTACAAGGGGTAAGACTTGGGGGGAGGGTGGAGGGAGGGACATGGTAGGGAGGACCAGTAGGGTCACGTGGTCGGGGTTCCTAGGACATAGCTTGGACCTGACCACTAAGCAAAGAATATACTATAATATGTACAAAGGTACGGTAAGGGGGTTTAGTAGGGTGGGAGAGGGAGAGGGTGTCTCAGGTCTTCAGGTAAGATATGTAGACACAGAGAAAACGACAGAACGTATGTCCCAATAACAATGGTAGAAAGATTTAAGGTATATATACACACACATATGACATAACCACAAAAAGAAAGACCGAATGAAGTGAGACATATTAGCCGAGGTCAAAGTAGGTGGAGTAATCTTGACTAAGTTTACATAAGAAAAATTACCGACTCACTATGAGGTAACACATATACATGGTGTCAAAAGAATAGATAAGTAGACGACTACCTGTAGATCTAACGAAGGTACAGGACCGAGAATATTTGTCACAACGCTACTTGTAACCCCATGTACACAGAGAAAGTTAAGACCAAAAGAGCCACACATACGGGTCGTCACCCTAAGGACCCAGTATACCGTCCAGATAAAGGTCAAAAAATTCCTTAGAGGTGTAACAAGAGGTATCACCGACATGATCAAACGTAAGGGTGGTTGTCACACCCTCCCAAGGGAAAAGAGGTGTGGGAGAGGTCGTAAATAACGAGCATCTGAAAACCTAGCGTCGGTAAGACTGACCTCACTTTACCATGGAGTGATACCAAAACTAAACGTAAAGAGACTATTACTTACTACAACTCGTAGAGAAGTACACAAACAATCGGTAGACATACAGAAGAAACCTCTTTACAGACAAATCAAGAAACCGGGTAAAAAACTAACCCAGTAAATAAAAAGACCTTAACTCGACGTCCTCAACAAACGTATAAAAACTCCAATCAACAAACAGTCAACGAAGTAAACGATAATAAAAGAGGGTAAGTCTTCCGACAGAAAAGTGGAACGAATATCAAAGGAAACAACACGTCTTCGAAAATCAAAATTAATCCAGGGTAAACAAATACAAACAAAAATAAAGGTTATAAGACCCTCCACCCAGTGTCTCCTAGGACGACACTAAATACAACCTCTCACAAAACGGATACAAGAGGAGATCCTCAAAATATTAAAGACCAGAATACAAATCTAGAAATTAGGTAAAACTCAAATAAAAACACATACCACAATCTTTCACAAGATCAAAGTAAGAAAATATTCACCAACTGATCAAAAGGATCGTGGTGAACAATTTCTCTAACAGAAAAGAGGTAACATATAACAACGGAGGAAACAGTTTCTATTCCACAGGTATCCACACCCCTAAATAGAGACCCGAAAGATAAAACAAGGTAACTAGATATACAGACAGAAACACGGTCATGGTATGACAGAACTACTGACACCGAAACATCATCTCGGACTTCAGTCCGTTCAACTAAGGAGGTCAAGGTAAGAAGAAAGAGTTCTAACGAAACCGATAAGCTCCAAAAAACATAAAGGTATGTTTAACACTTTAATAAACAAGATCGAGACACTTTTTATGGTGACCATCGAACTATCCCTAACGTAACTTAGATATCTAACGAAACCCATCGTATGAGTAAAAGTGATATAACTAAGAAGGTTAGGTACTTGTACCATATAAAGAGGTAGATAATCACAGGAGAAACTAAAGAAAGTAGTCACAAAATATCAAAAGATATATATCCAGAAATCAAAGAAATCCATCTATATAAGGATTCATAAAATAAGAAAAGCAACGTTACCACTTACCTTAACAAAGGAATTAAAGAAAAAGATGAAAGAGTAGTAATCACATATCCTTACGTTCCCTAAAGACATACAACTAAAATATAGGCCGTTGAAATGATATAAGTAACTAATCGAGATCATTAAAAGACCACCTCAGAACTATCCCAAAAGATACATCTCCTAGTACAGTAGACGTTTGTCACTCTCAAAATGAAGAAGAAAAGGTTAAACCTAAGGAAAATAAAGAAAAAGACGAGACTAACGACACCGGTTTTAAAGGTCTTGATACAACTTATCATCGCCACTTTCACCCGTGGGAACTGAACAAGGACTGAGATCCCTTTACGAAAGTTAAAAAGTGGTAACTCCTATTACAAACGACACCCAAACAGTATATATCGAAAATAATACAACTCCATACAAGGAAGATTAAGGACGAAAGACCTCTCAAAAATAGTATTTACCTACAACTTAAAACAGTTTCCGGAAGAGACGTAGATAACTCTATTAGTATACCGAAAATAAAAAGTTAAACAATTACACCACTTAGTGTAACTAACTAAACACCTATATCTTCTTAGGAACGTAGGGACCCTATTTCGGGTGAACCAGTACCACATACTAGAAAAATTACATAACAACCTAAGACAAACGATCTTAAAAAAAATCCTAAAAACGTAGATACAAGTAGTCACTATAACCGGACATCAAAAG
>SJYO01028879.1:1571128-1608227 GCA_006410555.1 Capra ibex
CACACACCTAAATAGAGACCCGAAAGATAAAACAAGGTAACTAGATATAAAGACAGAAACACGGTCATGGTATGACAGAACTACTAACACCGAAACATCATCTCGGACTTCAGGCCGTACAACTAAGGAGGTCAAGATAAGAAGAAAGAGTTCCAACGAAACCGATAAGCTCCAAAAAACATAAAGGTATGTTTAGAACTTTAATAAACAAGATCAAGACACTTTTTACACCGACCATCGAACTATCCCTAACGTAACTTAAACATTTAACGAAACCCATCATATGAGTAAAAGTGATATAACTAAGAAGGCTAGGTACTTGTACCATATAAAGAGGTAGATAATCACAGGAGAAACTAAAGAAAGTAGTCACAAAATATCAAAAGATATATATCCAGAAATCAAAGAAATCCATCTATATAAGGATTCATAAAATAAGAAAAGCAACGTTACCACTTACCTTAACAAAGGAATTAAAGAAAAAGATGAAAGAGTAGTAATCACATATCCTTACGTTCCCTAAAGACATACAACTAAAATATAGGACGTTGAAATGATATAAGTAACTAATCGAGATCATTAAAAGACCACCTCAGAACTATCCCAAAAGATACATCTCCTAGTACAGTAGACGTTTGTCACTCTCAAAATGAAGAAGAAAAGGTTAAACCTAAGGAAAATAAAGAAAAAGACGAGACTAACGACACCGGTTTTAAAGGTCTTGATACAACTTATCATCGCCACTTTCACCCGTGGGAACTGAACAAGGACTGAGATCTCTTTACGAAAGTTAAAAAGTGGTAACTCCTATTACAAACGACACCCAAACAGTATATATCGAAAATAATACAACTCCATACAAGGAAGATAAGGACGAAAGACCTCTCAAAAATAGTATTTACCTACAACTTAAAACAGTTTCCGGAAGAGACGTAGATAACTCTATTAGTATACCGAAAATAAAAAGTTAAACAATTACACCACTTAGTGTAACTAAACACCTATTACTTCTTAGGAACGTAGGGACCCTATTTCGGGTGAACCAGTACCACATACTAGAAAAATTACATAACAACCTAAGACAAACGATCTTAAAAAAAATTCCTAAAAACGTAGATACAAGTAGTCACTATAACCGGACATCAAAAGAAAAAAACACCGTAGAAACAGAACCATAATCCCACTACCACCGGAGTGTCTTACTCAAACCTTCAAATGGAAGGAGACGTAAAAAGACCTTCTCAAACTCATCCTATCCACAATCAAGAAGAGCTTTAAAAACCATCTTAAGTCGACACTTCGGGAGACCTGGACCCGAAAACAAACGACCTTATAAAGACTAATGTCAAAGTTAAAGGTACGAACACTACCCAGACAATTCTAAAAAATAAAGAAGGACCAAGTCAAAACCCTTCAACATGAAAAGATTCTTAAACAAATAAAGAAGGTTCAACAGGTAGAATAACCGTATATTAACGACTATCATCAGAGAATACTAGGAAACATAAAGACACAACAGACAACACTAGAGAGGTGAAAGTAAAGATTAAAATAACTAAACTAAAAAGAGGGAAACAAAGAACTATTCAGACCGATTACCAAACAGTTAAAAGTGAATAGGAAAGTTTCTTGGTCGAAAACCGAAACAACTAAAAACGATACCAGAGAACAAAAAAAAACAAAAACAAAAAAAAAAACGTAAATAAAGACGGGATTAAAATTTCTAAAGAAAGGAAGATCATTGGGAACCCAAGAAGTAAAGAAGGAAAAGATCAACGAAATCCACATCTCAATCCAATAAACAAACTGAAAAAAGAACAAAGAACTCCATACGGACATAACGATACTTGAAAGGGGAATCGTGACGAAAAGGTCACAGGGTATCCAAAACCCAACAACACAAAAGTAAAAGTAAACAAAGATACGTATAAACTAAAGAAAAAACTAAAGAAGACACTAAACAACCAATAAGTCGTCGCACAACAAGTCGGAGGTATACAACCTTAAAAATTATCAAAAAGAGGACATTAACTCTAGATTAGAATGACGTAACACCAGTCTTTTCTACGAACCCAGACTCCCGAGAAATACTGGGAAACGTGACATCGGACGGTCCGAGTAGACGGGTACCCTAAAGGGTCCATTCTTATGACCTCGTCAAACGGTAAAGGAAGAGGTCCCCTAGAAGGGTTGAGTCCCCAGTTTTGGTACAGAGGACGTAACGACCACCCAAGAAATGGACGACTCGGTGACCCCTTCGGGTGGATATTTTGATCTTGACAGGTTTCCTTGATTCCATATAATTTTTCCAACCCTCAAATAAACTTGTTTTACCTAAGTTAGTCCTACGTAGAGTAGATCGTCCATCTTTCCTCGTGTCGAACTTCACCCTCTGAACACAACCGTCTTTTTCACCATTGTTTCGTCACCAGTATCAATTAGACGAAGACAGATCACATTCCACTGAAAGAGATCACTTGCCGTCCCTCCACATTCGTCTAATGGATGATCACGAGAAGTCCCCCCCAAGGACGACCTGATGAAATTCTACGTCAAAGACCCTCTCGGCTTTGACATAAATTCAGAACCGAACCACTACACCTCGAATCAAATTCACTCAGTCAAAACCCGGACCACAGAAAAAAAATAGAAATTAAAAAAGTACCCGGCATGACCCAGAAATAACAACACACCCGAAACGAGGTCAACGTCACTTGCTCGCGATGAGAGACCAACGCCGCACGCCCGGAGAGGGACATCACCGAAGAGAACGACGACTAGTGAGATCCCGTGGATCCGAAATCATCAACATCGTACACCAAAGTCATCGACATCAAGGACCCAAGATCTCGTGTCTGAATTATCAATATCGTGTACCTGAATCAACGAGTCACCGTGCACCCTAGAAGGGTCTGGCCCCTAACTTGACATAGAGGACGTGACCGTCCGTCTAACGTATGGGGACTCGGTGGTCCTTTCGGGGACCACAGTACAAAAATTGTCATCCGTCACCACTTCTTAGACGGACGGTTAAGTCCCTCTGGACCCAAACCAGCGATCCAGCCCTTCTAGGGGACGTCTTCCTTTACCGTTGGGTGAGGTCATAAGAACGACCCTTTAAAGGTACCTGTCTCCTCGGACCACCCAATGTCAAGTACCCCAATGTTTCTTAACCTGTACTGACTCGCTCATTTGATGGTGGTGGGTAATTGGGAAATAGTCTAGACACTGAATGTCTTCAAAAGAGGTCAAAGTATCCAACGGAAAAGTAAAACAACTGACAAAGAAGGCGACACGTCTTCGAAATTTCAACCTACATCAAGTTAAACAAAAAAACGGAAACAAACATGAAGAACACAGTATAGGTCCTTAAGTAACGTCTCTAGTCACAGGTCTTCGTAAAAGGGGAAACAAGATCCTCAATATACTAAGGTCCAGAATCGGAAATTAGGTAAAACTCAAGTAAAAATACTCACCATATTCATCCTCAAGTTAAAGTAAGAAGACGTACACCAATAGTTCAGAAGAGTTGTGGTAAATAACCTCTGATAGGAAAGGGGAAGACTTATTAGAACCGAGGGAACGATTTGCAAGTAACTGGACTTCTTTAAGAACGTTCGGTGGTAGTTCTTTGACTCTTCCTTTGTTCGTTTTGGTGACAAGAGACATTACCTTTCTTCCTTTCCAAATCTCTATTCCCTGATGAAATTCAAGTTTCCGTCGTAGGGACAACGATACATAGATGGGGAATAGTCGACCGAAGGTGGACTCTTACTCCTTACGTGAAGAACTCAGAGTCAAAGATTTAGAGAATTAACCTCAAATTGATCTAGTCTGAAAGTTGAATAGAAAAGACGTCGTTTATTCTTCACACTACTGGACGGGTCACGTTTAGAGTCGCGTAATTAACATAGACTTCGAGAAAGAGAGAATATTTTTTTTTCAGAATCATCTTTCGTTATTTCATAGTAATCAGATCCTACCGGAACTTAAGAGTAATTAAATATATTCACTTAAACCCCTAAAATTACCAATAATTGTGATTCAATGAATCCTGGAAGAGTGTAATAATATCTGGTGAGGACTTTTCTTGGGGTTCTTCGACTTTCCTTGTAAGATCTACAATGTAAAATAAAACGGACACGTCTTTTTACAATTGTATCGGTCCGGGTTCTGACGACAATGACTTTCCAGACAAAAATTCCAATCGGGAACCGACTGTAGACCCTCGAACTGACTAATCTCTCAAGGATGTAACTATTCTAAAAGGATTTACCATTCCCTCCGAGTCACTCAGATCTGACACGTCTATTTTACCAAATACGTCTTGTGGACAAGAGACCCTCAGATCTTAACATAAGACACGACCCGTCTCCCATGGATATACAGGTCGGAGGTTGTTTTGAACGTACGACTCAGAGACTCGAAGGAACCATTTGTTGTGAATCGTCGACAACAGTGTAATCAACGACCCCCTTAATTCGTACAGAAGACACTGGAACGACCCCCTTTTAAGAATCTTCAGGAGACCTGAAATGGGAACACGGAAAAGGGAAACGACCAAAACGAGACACAAGAAAGTGACTACAGAGACACGACTCAGTACATTCAGTCGACTTGGATCCCATCAGAACCCCTGGGGTCTGTGTTATGGTGAATTACTAAAGAAATTTTTTTATTAAAAAACTTGTTTATCACCTTATACCTTATATAAAACCCTACCCTTCTGCCATCACACTCTACTTGTTTCTACTTATTATACATGCGCATAGGATCTAGTCACAAAATCTACCTGTATAAATTTCCTTGTTTACGTCACCCTTACTACCCGCCCCTCCCGTCTATTCACCCATACCCTCCCTCGACCAACACCTGACTCCCATACCCTCCCTCGACCAATACCTGACTCCCATACCCTCCCTCGACCAACACCTGACTCATAGAACCTTCGACCCGAAGGATCCACCGTGATGAGCATTTCTTGGGTGGACGGTTACGTCCTATGTATTCTACACCCAAACTAAGGACCCAGTCCTTATAGGGGACCTCCTCCCGTACCGTTAGGTGAGATCATAAGAACGGACCTCTTAGGGTACCTGTCTCATCGGACCACCCGATATCAAGTACCCCAACGTCTCAGTCTGTACTGACTTCACTGTATCGTTGCGTACGCACGTGCGTAGAACCTTCGATGGAACTCTAAATTTTAAATTGTTCCTCCCGACACTATTCACGAAGAAAATTTGACACGACACACTAACCGTTTCGGACTAGTCTCAAACCCACGTCCCTCTTTGGGGTGCTTCATAATCTCTTCTCATTCTAATATAAACTCTTCCCAATAGGTACCTGTGTTTCCAGGTCCTAATATATCATTAATCGGAAGATGATAGGTTCTCTACTCGATGATCGTAGACTCCTTGTGGAAAACTTTCTCAGAAGTCCATCCCCGGGGTGCTTAAGGTTCTGTCACCCTTTTTTAGAAAAACGAACTCACGTCATAAACAAACGTCACCGACTCGAATCACTCACGAAGGACACACGTCAATGACAAGACTCGAAATATAGGTAATTTAGAAAACTAGTAGAGTAGTGGATCTTACAGTCATGAAAATAGTAGTAAGTATAAAATGTCCACATCTCCCCCTCCTGGTCTTTCAAAGAAGAGGGATCCAGTATTTCGACCATCGGGAGTTGGGAGAAGAGACGAGCTGAAGAGATAACCTTCAATCGACTCTCAAGTAAGAATCCTCGTCTTGAACAAAAGGACCCTCATGAGGTCTCGGGTAGTTTCTCGTCACCTCGTGACACCTCTTTCTTCGTCAGAAAGACGGATGGACTGTGGTGGTGTCCCGACGTCCCTTGGGTCGTCATGTCACCTAGTCATGGACTGAAACAGTCTCCTTGGACCCGACCCAGATGAGATGGTGACCGGTTTAGAAAACCCTATCCAACGAATCTGAAGAGACACATAGTAGAAGAAAGGATTTAACCCCTTTGGATCATAGATGGAAATACACGTACTACCCTCCTGATTTACGGTATTTTTACTACTGAGAATTCAGGAACCGTATGACGGACCATGTATCAGTTGTGAGTTGTTTACCACCGAGAATAATTAGGTATCCCCTATCCAATAAGAGTGTGGTTAAAGGTAAAGTACCGGTGAAAATTAAATGGTGATTAATGTAAAACTACCGTAAACGTATGTCATAAATTAACTCACTTTTTAGGGTAATTATGAAGTATTACTTCATGTGTTTAATATACCCCTTTTGTAACAATATAAGATTTCCTTCAGGGGAAAAATAATTTGTAAATACAGAGTACTCCTACTGCTAGAGTGACCATTGGAAAAGTAAATCACCCTAGTAATCCAAGGAGTACTTGTTCTCGATGTCAGTAAAATATCGGAATGAGGTAAAAATACATGGTGGTCCCTTTCACGGTAGGGGTTAAGTCGGGGAAGGATGAGGGTGGTAATGGTGTCGTCAGACGGGGGAGGGGATTCCGTTTAAAAATCAGTGTAGAAACAAGTGAACGGTCGTAATAAGAATCGTAAGTCCATCTGGTCGTCAAGTAGAACCACTAGAAACAGTGAACGACCAAGGTGTGTGTGCTTAACCAAAAGGTGGTAGAAGTACGACGGAGAAGGGTACAGGAATGACCACAAAGAGTTGGTGTAACGACCGATGGAAGAGAAGGGGTACGAGTTGGCCACTCTTTTTTCATACGGATCTGGGTGAGTACCTGAAGGTCGAGAAAGGAAAGTTACCGTGAACCGGATTTTGACACACAGGTTGAAACATAGGAACCAGCACACGTAGTCATCATGGAGGCGTTACTTTACCCAGACTTTACTCGAACGATCGTAAGGTGTGTCTCCATGGAAAACTCGTGTGTAAGAACAACAATAAGTTCAGATGACACGACGAATCTATAAGGGGGGCATGAAGACATACCAGAAATAAAGGATCAGATGATAAACGTGACGACTACAGACAGAAATCAATAATAAAATGTGAATAGGACCGACTTAGGAAGGTAACATAAAAAAAAAAAAAAATGTTTTATATTTTTAGTCAAGAAAGATCTGAGACACGACACGAATCAGTGAGTCATCACAGGCTGAGAGCGCACACACCTGACGTCTGGTGGTCCGAGGAGACAGGTACCCAAAGAGGTCCGTTCTTATGACCTCACCCAACGGTACAGGAAGAGGTCCCCTAGAAGGATTGGGTCCCTAGTTTGGGTCCATAGGACGAAACGTCCTTCTAAGCAATGACAGACTCGATGGTCCCTTTATTTGTCAATCTTTTATTTTAAATTTCTTAAAGTAAACGTCATCGTAGTGTTTCATACTTTATGAATCCTTATGTAAACTGTCTTATACCCTTTCTGGAACATGGGTCTTTTTATACCTTGTGTCTTCTTCGTTTAGTTTTGATTTAGTAACGTCTCAATATGGTATATTTACCTAACTTTCCAAGTTATAAGTCAGTCAAGTCAAGTCAGTGAGTCAACACAGACTGAGAAACGTTGGGGTACTTAGTGTCCAAGTTATAACAATATTTAAGAAGAGTTTAAATAGATATCCAAGTCACGATAGAGCAATGTTTTGGTGTCACCTAAAAATTTATTTTTAACTCTTCAATTAAGATTTATATAGACCTCTATGTTTACTGGATGTTCAGTGTCAAAATAAATCTTTTATTGAGTCAACTTCCTGAATGTGAAGTCTTAAATATTAAATGATATTACGTTGTCATTATTTACGTCATACTGTAAATGTCTTTCTATTCACTTATCTAGTTACCTTGTCTTAATCTGACTAGTATATATCCTTAACTAAAAACTGTTTCTACGGTGCCATAAGTCACCCCTTTCCCATAGAAAGTTTTTCATTACGACCTTACCATAAACTAGTGTCACGGTAATCTATCTAGGTTCTCTTTCTTTTGTACTTAATATTTATTCTAGACACTATTTCTGTTTTTGACATAAGTACTTTTGACGAATATCTTTATCGTTCATTTTTTGACGACCATAATTTTACTTTCGTGAAACTTAGTTTGTAAAAATTTTTCACTCTACAACACTTCGACAAGAAGTGTAAACAAAACATAAATCCTTTCTCATAACGTTTTCAATTTATATTTAATTCTCTTTATTTTCGTTTGAACCTGAAATTTACATTTGTCTTTTTATTACTATTATTTAGTACAACGTTAGTAAACGATCAAGTAATTTATGTTTTAGTTAAATATCGTATATATCGTCATAGAATGGAGTAAAATATTTAAATTTTTTAATTTTAACTAAAAACAACCTCATGTCAACGAAATGCAACAATACACTCAAAGACGACATTTCACATCACTCAGTCGATATATATATGTATATAGTATCTGTATATAGGGGAAAAAGAACCTAAAGGAAAGTTCCTTCCTTCCTGTGGTGTCTCGTGACTCATCTCAAGGGACACGATATGTCATCCAAGAGTAATTAATAGATAAAATACGTTTCATAGTTATCACATATATACAGTTAGGGTTAGAGGGTTAAGTAGGGTGGGAGGGAAAGGGGGGCGGGGACATGGTATACAAACAAGAGATACAGACACAGATCAAGACGTAACGTAGTTGTTAACAATAACTGTAAATTTTACAAAAGACAAGGTCTCAAGATTGATATCGTTAAATAGTTTGTTCACATTTACAATACTCTGTGTATTACTCTTTTAAAATACCTTTTGTAACAGTCAAAGTAAGTGAGCATATGTTATAGAAGTTTTGTAAAACGATATATGTGTATGGAGGACATAACAATGAATTATATAAATTTCACTCTACAGGGGTTCTCTCTTACGACTACACTAGGTACGTACACCCTCTCTGGGTGTGTCTAGAGGAACAGAACTATAAACGAAAAAATCGTGTCTGGAATCCAACGAACTTGAAAGGACCATCGAGTCTGTCATTTCCTAGACGGAAATTGTACCCTCTGGACCCAAGCTAGGGACCCAACCCTTCTGGGGGACCTCTTTCCGTACCGTTGCGTAAGGTCATAAGAACGGACCTCTTATGGTACCTGTCTCCTCGAACTACCCGATGTCAGGTACCCTAGGGTTTCTCAGTCTGTGTTGACTCATTGATTATGAAATGAAAAGTCCAACCAAACAGTACGGTGGTTCTAGTATCAACCTGGTAGGAAGGAACAAGACACTAACTTTTCTAGTGCACTCTGTATTTTAGTCTGACGTGCATAACAAATACCTCCGTTAGTACTATAGTATTTACCTTCGATCTATCCAAACGATTCTAAGTAGGAGGAGACAATGATACGCCATAAATTTAGTTCCCAGACAATGGAAGAATCTCATCGATTTCTCGTCGATAAGTTCCTTTATAAGAAAGAGAGTGGTCAAGTCGGGATTGTCTTACCTTGGGACTGTGTTCCTCCACGACGACAATGACTATTCAGTGCCCTCCCCACCTGTCGAGTGTCTAGGTGTCTACGATGACGTTAGGAATTAAACAAAGATGCAAGGAATAGACAAGGACACTATACCAACTACGTTCCTCGAATTATGACAACGGGACAGAGACCAGATACAACCATATTCATTACACTCGATGGTATTCTCTTTGTGTTGATAGGTATGTTAATTTTTACTAAAAAAAAAAAACCGAATTCTGTGTGTTGTTTACCAACCTTCCACCAGACTCCGTAGACAAGAGATCCACGGGTGGACCCCGAGAGTCACGACGACGTCAAAACTGGTACACTAATCTCGTACGAACCTGGTTCTCGAGTATCTTCTAGTAAACGTCCATGGAATCCCTAGTCCGAACCTTCACCGTCTGAACTGAAGAGATATATTAAGTATCAGGTCCTATCAAAGGGTTCTACCATTTCTATCCATTTTTTTACATATATCAAAAGAGGACACGAGTCCTCCTTTTCTTCTCAAATTTATTGTAACGGATATGGGGTGTTGGAGGTACATTTCTTTATATCGGAACGGAGACCCGAACTTTGACTAAGGAAATGTTCAGTCCCCTCCTGCCTCTTCCATATCAGATACGAGTACCATATCTGAGTCGAGATTAGACACAGAGTCAAGAAAGACGATCCATGGACGGTATGTCCATTCGGGTTCGGGAGTGGAACATCATTAGTGTTGTATAAAAGATAACGACGATATTACTCAATGGAGAAAATCACCGAATTTTATTGTGTTTAAATAAAGAAATATCGAGAGATCCAATCAGAATTGTGTTCAGAGTGACCTGTGATGTTGTTCTACAACTGTCCCAACAAGAAAACCCCCCAAAGGGACCACCGAGACTGTCATTTCTTAGATGGACGTTACGTCCTCTGGGTCCAAGCTAGGGACCAGTCCTTCTAAGGGACCTCTTCCTTTACCGTTGGGTGAGGTCATAAGAAAAGACCTTTTAGGGGACCTGACTCCTGACCACCCGGGGTCAGGTGCCCGAGCGTTTCTTAGTCTATACTGACTCACTATTGGGAAAGTGAAAAGTCTCATCTTGATCAAAGGAAAAAAGACGAAGACCTCCGGTGAATGTAAGAAACCAAACAATGGGGAAGAAACAAGTAAAAGAGAAACTAGGAAAAAGGTACCAGTGCAGAGGGAGAGTGGGACTGGAGTCGATTTTTCCCAAGAAGGTTCCTGGGTTTATTAATCCATCAGAGTCCGTTAGAAAGGTATAGTTCCAGGAATTGGAATTTATTATAGTGACTTCAGTGAAAAAGGTATACTTCATTGTATGAGTGTTTAAGGTCCTTCATCCGACACCTCTAGAAACATCCCCCTCGGAATAAGACGGATAGTGTGTCGTTTGTGTAACACCAATGATAGATCGTCTAAGAATTACAACGGATATATATGAACAGAGTAAATTTGGCGTATTGTTAAGAGTCTCTATCTAGGATCAATGTACGGGTAAAAGTCCACCTAAAAATCTACTCATTTGATACCAAGTTTCTCTAATCAAGTAGGCCCAAGTGTTTCGATCCTTCGTCATCTCTAACCTAAATTAGGATGTATCGTCTGAACTGTTAGGTCAGTGAATGAATACTGGAATATGCTGGACATATGACATTGGATCACTACATAACTAAGTCAGATCAACGAGTCAGGACAGTCCGAGACACTGTGGTACCTGACATCGTGTGGTCCGAACGGACAGGTAGTGGTTGAGGGTCTCGAACGAGTTTAAGTACAGATAACTCAACCACTACGACAGGTTGGTAGAGTAGGAGACAGTAGGGGAAGAGGAGGACGGAAGTTAGAAAGGGTCGTAGTCCCAGAAAAGGTCACTCAGTCAAGAAACGTAGTCCACCGGTCTTATGACCTCAAAGTCGAAGTCGTAGTAAGGAAGGTTACTTACAAGTCCTGACTAAAGGAAACCCTAACGGACCAACCTAAAGAAACGTCAGGTTCTCTGAGAGTTCTCAGAAGAGGTTGTCGTGTCAAGTTTTCACAGTGAAGAAGGCACGAGTAGAAAGAAATGTCAGGTTTAAAGTGTAGGTATGTACTGATGACGTCTTTGGTATCGAAACTGATCTGCCTGAAAACAACCGGTTCATTACAGAGACGAAAAATTATACGACAGATCTGACCAGTATCGAAAAGAAAGTCCCTCGTTCGTAGAAAATTAAAGTACCGACGTCAACGGTAGACGTCACTAAAACCTCGGGGGGTTTTATTTCAGACGGTGACAAAGCTGACAAAGAGGTAGATAAACGGTACTTCACTACCCTGACCTACGGTACTAGAAGCAAAAGACTTACAACTCGAAATTCGGTTGAAAAAGTGAGAGGAGAAAGTGAAAGTAGTTCTCCGAGAAATCAAGAAGTGAAAAACGGTATTCCCACCATAATAGAGGTATAGAATCCAATAACTATAAAGAGGGCCGTTAGAACTAAGGTCGAACACGAAGTAGGTCGAGTCGTAAAAAGTACTACATGAGATGTTTATTCAATTTATATGTCGGAACTACATGAGGAAAGGACTAAACTTTGGTCAGACAAGAAGGTACAGGTCAAGATTGACAACGAAGAATTGGACGTATCTCTAAAGAGTCTTCCGTCCAGTCCACCAGACCACTACATATAATATATTATATATGAAGTATCACTTTCACTTTAAACGAGTCAACACAGACTGAAAAACACTGGAGTACCTAATATGTCAAGTATAACATATCACCTGACTTGACAGGTCCGGTATTAGGACCTCTCCCATCGACAATGGGAAGAGGTCCACAGAAGGGTTGGGTCCCTAGCTTGGGTCCAGAGGACGTAACGTCCACCTAAGAAATGGTCGACTCGATGGTCCCTTCGGGTTACATATAAAGTATCACTCATATAATATTACGTATCACTTAATATGATCTCTAAACCATATGTAAAATTGAATAGTGACCTGGAAAGAGGTAAAGGAGAAGACGAGGAAACGGGGGAAAGACAACGTTTGGACCGGGGAGGGAACTAGATCTCGGGAGGAATGGATCTCCGGACCTCAGGACAATGACTGAACCTCTCGGACGTTGAACGATGAAGGACTGTGAACAATTACAGTTTAGGCCTTAAAGGGTTCACACCTAACCCGTGATGATAACTGTCAGGTACGACCCGTACCAGATACAGTTAACTGAAAATTGTAAAGGTACATTTAGGTCTTCTTTCAACGACGGAGCGAACAAAAAGTTTGTGAAATTTTGAACGATTAGAAAACTGTCCTTCTCCAGAAAAACAATCTCCAGATATCTCGTCCGATTTCAAGACGTCTTTTTACCCCCACCGGTCGTAAATTGTCGTAACAAATTAACGAAACCAATGGATGATAGCTACCGTCCATTAGGACCCAAAAGTAAGTGTTCGTATTACAAGAAATTTTAAATTTACTTTATATACATGAAGTTCTTTTATCATTGATGAATGTCATCCTTTAACCATGTACTACTACTGTTTGTAACTCCCTACGTACACTCACCTACAGTAAACAGTCTATTTCGCGACTACCGGAAGGGCGTAGGACCTGACGCGGTACACAGATCTACTGGTAACGGACACGCTAGAAGACGGACAAACTTAGTATGGCAGACCCATGGACAGATGATCTGACCTGACAGACGGTACGGGACATAACGAAAAGACTACAGAAGGGGTACAGTTGAGGTTAGGGTCGGGTGAGGGTGGGGAGCGAGTCAATGTGTCAGGGAGAAGACAGGAGACGTACTGTTCTATACCGTCGACATTCCCGAGCTTGACAATATGACCCTAATGTCAGACGCTAGAGTCTGTTACTTGGTACTGAGGGGTTTCGATGGTCGGGTCCGTAAGGCCACTCTTCCTTACAACCTTTTGCGGAAGAGTACAGTCTACTCTAAAACGTTTACTCTCTTACATGAAACTCTCTTTACACTCCAAAATAAAAATTATCATACGGATAATCACTACCTCAATATTGATTTTATTCCTCTAAACAAAGGTAGTCGTTTTGGACTTCGGTCAGAGAGATATCGGACCAATGGGGACTGTTTCTACTTTCACATTTTTGTCAAAACTGACAAATGTAATACTCTAAATATCGATCCACAAACCTATAGGTATTTCCTATACATCACCCGAATGTATTTGTGAATTTGTTTTGTTTTGTTTTTTGTCTTAACAAACACACTTCTATTACGTTTGTTTTTATAATTTACTTTTTTTAGACGTAAAAATGAGAAAAGAGAATCGTCATAAAAAAGGAAATGTTTCTCCCGTTATCAGAAGGATATAAAGAACATGAGTAGTATGGATCTTTATAACAACAACTACAAAATATAAAACTAATTAGTTCGTTTTATAGTACAACTCGTTTTGTCATTTTCTCCGTCAGTTGTAAGATATATGAAGGTAAGGAGACGAAAATGGACGTAGATAGACAAGTACAAAGGGATCCTACGTTTATAAGAACAAAACATCCTACCCCTACGACATCTAGGTTCCATTACCTACGCCAAGGAAACATCAGGATGTCAAACAGACGGGTCTATAAAACTTCTCGTCCCACGAGCACTATTTACTACCAGGGTAACTTCGAACGAATAGGAAACAGACAACCGAATCAAAAATAACGATAAATCCCTTTTTTAAGTAGGTCACTTGGTTTATATGAAATTTCACAATTCTCCTGACGACATAACGAAAGGAATCCTTTTTTTTAAAATATAGGAAATATTTTGATACTACAATTCGACAAGTCTTCCTTTTTTTTTGTTGACTCTTTAAATTAAAGTATATACATAAATTTTGGGTCTACCGAGTCTTATGGGGCCGGATACCACCAATCATTATCCAGTCGTTGTTAGTATTCTTTTGAATTTATTTAAAAAAAGTCCCCACTCCGTGACCCGGGAGAGTCGTGACATAAGTTATTAAACCCTAAGGAACCCCCTAGAAAGGATAGAAGCAGGAGTACCAGTAGTCCGGACGACGACGGACCCGACAAATACGACAAAGACCTCGGTCATACTAGGAACTTCCGGGTTACGGGAATAGAAGAAGACTACAACCTCTAAAAGATAGGTATAAAAGTGTACTAAGTTAGTATTCGGGGTTTATTTTTTCAGACAAAGATGGAGTGTATCTAATGTATCTAAGACTCGAAACTTTACCTCACTTCGTCTACGACATCATCCAACTTACCACCGGGGAGGTTTTATATTCGAGTACAAGACTGAGGGTATTGGACACTGGAATAAAACCTTTTCTCAAAAAGAACTACTAGAACTCTGGCGAGACTTAATAGGTCAAGTCAAGTCAAGTCAACGAGTCGGCACAGGCTGAGAAACGCTGACGTACTTAGCGTCGTGCGGTCCGGAGGGACAGGTAGTGGTTGAGGGTCTCAAGTGAGTCTGAGTGCAGATAGCTCAGTCACTACGGTAGGTCGGTAGAGTAGGAGACAGCATGGGAAGAGGAGGACGGGGGTTAGGGAGGGTCGTAGTCTCAGAAAAGGTTACTCAGTTGAGAAACGTACTCAACCGGTTTCATGACCTCAAAGTCGCAATCGTAGTAAGGAAGGTTACTCTAGGGTCCCGACTAGAGGAAGTCTTACCTGACCAACCTAGAGGAACGTCAGGTTCCCTGAGAGTTCTCAGAAGAGGTTGTGGTATGAAGTTTGCGTAGTTAAGAAACCGAGAGTCGGAAGAAGTGTCAGGTTGAGAGTGTAGGTACGTACGGGTGACCTTTTTGGTATCGGAACTGATCTACCTGTAAACAACCGTTTCAATACAGAGACGAAAACTTATACGATAGATCCAACCAGTAGTGAAAAGAAGGTTCCTCATTCGCAGAAAATTAAAGCACCGAGGTCAGTGGTAGACGTCACTAAAACCTCGGGGGGTTTTATTTCAGACTGTGACAAAGGTAACAAAGGGGTAGATAAAGGGTACTTGACTACCCTATGTCTTCTTGACATGTCTTTTCTAGAAGTGCTTGTTCTATTAGTGTCACCACACTAGTGAGTGGATGTCGGTCTGTAGGACCTTACACTTCAGTTCACCCGGAATCTTTCGTAGTGATACTTGTTTCGATCACCTCCACTNGTCACTACGGTAGGTCGGTAGAGTAGGAGACAGCATGGGAAGAGGAGGACGGGGGTTAGGGAGGGTCGTAGTCTCAGAAAAGGTTACTCAGTTGAGAAACGTACTCAACCGGTTTCATGACCTCAAAGTCGCAATCGTAGTAAGGAAGGTTTCTCTAGGGTCCCGACTAGAGGGAGTCTTACCTGACCAACCTAGAGGAACGTCAGGTTCCCTGAGAGTTCTCAGAAGAGGTTGTGGTATGAAGTTTGCGTAGTTAAGAAACCGAGAGTCGGAAGAAGTGTCAGGTTGAGAGTGTAGGTACGTACGGGTGACCTTTTTGGTATCGGAACTGATCTACCTGTAAACAACCGTTTCAATACAGAGACGAAAACTTATACGATAGATCCAACCAGTAGTGAAAAGAAGGTTCCTCATTCGCAGAAAATTAAAGCACCGAGGTCAGTGGTAGACGTCACTAAAACCTCGGGGGGTTTTATTTCAGACTGTGACAAAGGTAACAAAGGGGTAGATAAAGGGTACTTGACTACCCTATGTCTTCTTGACATGTCTTTTCTAGAAGTGCTTGTTCTATTAGTGTTACCACACTAGTGAGTGGATGTCGGTCTGTAGGACCTTACACTTCAGTTCACCCGGAATCTTTCGTAGTGATACTTGTTTCGATCACCTCCACTACCTTAAGTTCACCTCGACAAAGTTTAGGACTTTCTACTACGACACTTTCACGACGTGAGTTATACGGTCGTTTAAACCTTTTGACTCGTCACCGGTGTCCTGACCTTTTCGAGTCAAAAGTAAGGTTAGGGTTTCTTTCCGTTACGGTTTCTTACGAGTTTGATGGTGTGTTAATGTGAGTAGAGCGTACGA
This sequence comes from Capra ibex, assembly GCA_006410555.1. Taxonomy (NCBI): domain Eukaryota; kingdom Metazoa; phylum Chordata; class Mammalia; order Artiodactyla; family Bovidae; genus Capra; species Capra ibex. The sequence goes on from SJYO01028879.1 coordinate 1,587,613, forward strand.
TCACTTCATTACGAGTTTTAAGAGGTTCGGTCCGAAGTCGTTATACACTTGGCACTTGAGGGACTACAAGTTCGACCAAAATCTTTTCCGTCTCCTTGGTCTCCAGTTTAACGGTTGTAGACAATCTAGCAGCTTTTTCGTTCTCTCAAGGTCTTTTTATAGATAAAGACGAAATAACTGATACGGTTTCGGAAACTGACACACCTAGTGTTATTTGACACCTNATGGTCTGGTGGACTGGACGGAGAACTCTTTGGATATGCGTTCAGTCCTTCGTTGTCAATCTTGACCTGTACCTTGTTATCTGACGAAGGTTTATCCTTTTTCCTCGTGCAGTTCCGATTTAATAGGTTCACCTGGGATTTAGGTTACTATTCATAGGAATATTCTCTGTCTTCTTTTCTGGGTCTGTTTTTTAACTCCAGTGTGCTTCTGTCTCGGTCTCCAATCTTAAAACGACGGAGTTGTGTTCCCGACCTCGGCAACCCTAGATCTACTCAAAACTCTTCTAAGAGGGAATCTCCGAAACCTCCCAGACACTGGGACATCCGTGGAACTAACGTCTGAGGGTCGGAAGTCTTGACTCTCTTGTTTAAAGGTAAAATTCGGTGGTTGAACCACCCTTAGACAAGGACTGTTGGGATCCTTTCATTATGTCTACCGGAAAAGTCTGTCAAAGTAACCCAAATCCTGTAACGTATACTGTCTGAGTTTTAGTCCGGAGTTAGTCTACGGTTGAGGAATTCGGATTTATTATACACGGAGTCGAAAGAAAAAAGAAATCCAAGTGCAAATATACTAAAGGGAAGCCCTTAAGGGATCTTGGACACTCCCTGAGACCCACAGTAATGTCTCCCATACAGAGATCGTCGGGGACAGTGAATGGGGTGGAATCACCTCTTCAAGTCCCAACCTGTAGACCGAGAGTGAATCGGTTAGTCTGACTATACCCCATTAATCTTGGGTCTACCTCACCAGTGTACATTTAAATCTACACCTATCCTGGTGTAACGTACCTCATTTGACTCCTCGTTTACCTGGGTGTCTATCCGCTTACTTCGTACGGGGTTCCGACAGGTGAAAGACTAGGAAGGACTCCAGACTTAAAACCAAGAAACTAGGGTTAGTACTTACATTGTTCAAGTGTATAAAAATGAGTTCGAAGTACCTGACTGGGGTACCTGACTTCATACGGTCCGACGGGACAGGTAGTGGTTGAGGGCCTCGAATAAGTTTGAGTACAGGTAACTTAGTCACTACGGTAGGTTGGTAGAGTAGAAGACAGTAGGGAAAGAGGAGGGTGGAAGTCAGTAAGGGTCGTAGTCCCAGAAAAAGGTCACTTAGTCAAGAAGTGTAGTCCACTGGTTTCGTAACCTCAAAGTCGAAGTCGTGTATTCGAACGAAAGTATAATAAACAGTACTTTCTGAGGACGTACGAATCGTCTGGGTTGGACATCCGAGGCGTCAGTTTGCATTCCTTGTCGCTCCGAATGTGGTCCAGGGACGACCGATCGTAAACGTCGGACGTTGTATAAAAATAGTGTAATAGAGTAAGGCTGGAACGTACTTCCTACTGGAGACTCCGTGATCCCCTTCCGCGAAACTGGGCATGAACTGTATATTTCTGGGACTTGAACTGTCTCACCATCGTCGAGACTTAAGAGTCGAGACCTAAGACGAGTCACACTAAGACAACATATTTCGTTTGTGGGTTTCGTGTTGATTCGTTCGGGTCGTCCCACACCCAATACTTTCGACGAAGTGGTATCTTGCAAGACTCGTCCTCTTTATTACCTTAGTCACGTAAAACAATTGTTTAAGTCCAGTCTGTCACCCTTCCTTCCCCAACCTCGTCCCTGTCTCATTACCGAGTCCGACTCTCGAAAATTTTTAGCAACGGGGGTGGGGAGGTCGGGAGGAGAGTTTCCTACTAACCCTCGTGATTTCTCCATTAACCCGGGGACTACACTCCTCGTCAGTGTTTATTCGGTGGTTTCGGTATTCATTCGGCCTCCGTAGGTCGTTCCTAATTCAAGGTAATCGATTGGACAATCATCTTCATAAACCGAAAATTTTCTGTCAAAATTAGGTACACAACTGGATATGGTCAATTGAGATTCGTCTTACATCCGAAACACCAATGTACAAAATCCAAAATTGTAAAACTTTTCTCAAACCCTCGTGTCTACTACTTATAGTCCCCTGAGGACGTTAAAGACAGTACACCAGATATACACATGGACGGATCTAAACAGGTTGAGAAACGTCGGGGCACCCAACATAGGGTGATCAGAGGGGACAGGTACCCTAATAGGTCCGTTCTTATGACCTCACCCAACGGTACGGGAGAAGGTCCCCTGGAAGGACTGGATCCCTAACTTGAACACACAGAACACAGAAGCCGTAACCATCTCTCTAATAGTGACACCGTGGACCCTTCGGGTGTTAAAGACAGTATGAGTAAAAGTTTAGGAAACCCTCAAAAAGGTCATATTAATAGTCAGTGACGAAAAGAGTGATGTCGGACAAAAAGGAGAGATTCGAAATCTAAACATCGACACAAGTGGGTCACCCTTGTTCCGTTCACGTCACTCCTTAGGAGGAGGACCAAACCAGTAAGTAAATTGGTTGAGACACGGTTCGTAACAAGATCGTCGAACCCTACACAGTCACTTTTTTCTACGGACGAAAAAAGCTCGAACGAAATTTTTCATAGCACCCCTGAAGGGACCACCAAGTCACGAATTCTACACGGGAAGGGTACGTCTCCATCGACCAAGCTAGGGACTAGTCCCTTGATTCTAAGGGTTACGTAATACCAGTTTGTTGGTTTTGTATTTTGTCTTCGTAATAACATTGTTTAAGTTATCTGAAATTTTTACTAGGTGTAGTTTTTTTTAGAATTTTTTTTTTCGTACCATCTTCTACTCCACGTTATCTCGTCCTTTTACCCCATCTCGAAAGACATCCTATCCAATAATGGTGAAACTGTGATACGGGTGAGACGACTAGAACGTACGAGACACGAAACTAGACGAGGAGACACTGGGAATTAGAAAATCCTACCTTGGTCCGAGGACTAAAATCCAAAGGATGACTTCAGAAAACCTTAAGTCATTCCCAAGTCCGAAGCCCGATACACCAAGTATTTCTTTAAGAGTCGGTATTTCAATTATATTATTAAACAGGAACCCAAGGATGGAGGTAATAACATTAATAAGGTTTCGGAACCTTTTCTTTTTTCTTGTTGGAAGAAAAGAGAATTAGTAAAATACTTAATGTAATTAGTACGACGGACGAACAGGAGGTAAGTGGAATAACCCTTTTATGTGAGTCTCCTTTTCAACTAGAATTTATTAGTTCGACCGATAACGACTGTACAATTGTCTCTGTTTCACTGGTTCAACAGACAAAAACTCTTTATTTTTCTTAAAAGGGAAACAGGGTTATGAACAGATTGTAAAAGGTGGAAAACTTCTTAACTATAAGTGTCCCTTGAAAGAAACTTCAGTTCGTTTACTTAGGAACTCTAAAGTCACACACTTGAATTTGAAGTGATCAACCTTTCGGAAAGATGGAAACTCAATATTCGAACGAGACCTCCTGGTCGATGTGCTGAAAGTCCTGGGTCACGTTTTACTTATAACCATCGATCACAAGTTTAATTCTTAAAATTCTACCACTATCCTCCCGTAATTTGTTTTACACCCTGGGATAACTCGACTGTTAGTTAGACCGGGTCAGAGGAGGACGTAAACCAAGTTCACAAGTGAAACAAATTTGAGTGTTCTTTTTAGTTTATGTTACTTTCATACACCATCGTGAAAAGTCGGAACTAAACTACTCTCTTTGAAACACTAATATGAATTCGACTCTTTCTCTCGATTGTTTTAAAAGTCCTACAAACTTTAACCCTTTTGTAAGTGAAATATATGACATTTATACATTAATTTTCTTAAGCATGTCCGACTCTTTGTTAGAAATCTCATGATGAAGTTGGAAAAGAATAATTTATGTTAGTATCGATTTAATATTAGATAAAGTGGTACGAAGAAACTAAACGTATACTACAAGTGTAAGATCCTGTGTACACTTTATTCTTTTACTTCTATTTTATTTTGTTTCTTGGTTTTACAACTCCAGAACAAGATTCCTCCTTTTTCCAGATCGAGATTCCTCCTTTTACGGAAGTAAGACCTTTTGACTATGCCGTCAGTTTACACACTCTATATGAATGACCAAGTGTTGACAGTACTAGAACAGGTCGTAACAGTAGGTAACCGTGTAAAACCCCACTCAGTAATAGTGTACTACACGACATACCGGTAACTCCACTTATGAGTGAAAACTATAAAAGTTTCCTTTTATTTGAGGATCACTCATTAACACCAAGACCCGTTTCATGTCTCCATGTACGAAGACATACGTATATCCAGTAACACATGTATGTATGCACACTTCTGTATGTATGATTGACCACTCTTATATTATAAAATCTCATCCCTAACCTTTTACTACTAAGAACCCAGTTCAGACCGGACGTTGAACGAATACCCTTCAAGACAACCTTGTTGTGTAGGAAATCAAGCACAGAAACGTTCTATCTCAACTTTTCAACGACGATTAAGGGAAAAAAGACGTTTCGGAACTTATAAATGATAGACCGAGAATTAACTTTTACAAACTAATGACACAATCCCAGTAAATTGACTACTTTATAAAGAAATCGTCTACTAATGAGGATGTCTTGTATCCTCGTAAATAAGTATAATTAAAAACATTTACATTTGCTTTTTCGTAAAAAAGGTTACACAGTATTTTTGACAACTTTATTCAGAAAAAAGAGATCGATTAATATTGATTTGATAACGAAACATAAGATCTGTGTTAACCAGACTAAGGGTCAAACAGTGAAAATTATACGGTCCACCGATTCTCCAATTGATTTGTCAACACACAAAAGGTAAATTTTAAAGGTATTCATATTACTTTTAAATGCGATAAACTAGTTATAAAATGGTAAAAGGAGTCAGGGACTGTTAACTGAAAGATGAAACATTCAATACACAAAAATCTAAAGTGTATATTTACTCTCGTACACCATAAATAGAATAAGCAAAACTGAGTAAAGTAAATCGTATTACGGGGGTCCCATGTAAATATAAATTACAGTGTTTTCGTCCTAAAAGAAAGAGTACTAATTTATTAATAGGTAATACATATGGTGTTGAAGAAATAGGTAGTACGTAACTATCTTCTAATCAAAAAAACAAAAAGTAAAAATTAACCTCCCATAAACAAAATGTTACAACATAACCAAAGACGGTATATCGTCACACTTAGTCGGTATTCATACATGTACAGGGGAGGGAGCAAGGACTTGGAGGGAGGGTCTTTGTATCAAACAAAAGTACAAAACCAATAGCATTCATTACGACGTTACTTGTAACCACATACATATAAAAAACACAATCAAAAAAAAGGGGGAAACCTATTTACGGGTCTTTACCTTAATGACTTAACGTACCATCAAGATATAAATAGTACTTCTTGGAGGTATGGTAACAGGCATCACCGACATGGCTAAATGTAAGGATGGTCGTCATGTATTTACATAGGAATAACGGTGTAGGAACGGTTGTGAACAATCTTACTGACAATTGATCCTGCTCTACTAACCAACCGTAGTGGTTGAGTTATCTCTACTCAACTCGTTCGAGGTCCTCTACCACTTCCTGTCTCTTCGAACCGCACGACGTCAGGTACCCCAACGTTTCTCAGCATATGTTGACTCACTGACTTGTGGTTGGTTTTTCTCTATTGTCCACACTCACTATAACGTAACACTAAAACTATAATAGGGGGCTACTAATTACTACAACTTACAGAAAAGTACATGGACTACGGGTAAAGATGTAGTAGAAACCTTTTTTATAGACGAGTAAAATTTTAAACTAATGAACCAAATAAAATAACTCAACGTACGTAAGAAATACACAAAACCTATAATTGAGAGATAGTCTGTGTACTAAACGTTTATAAAAGACGGTAAAGTCACTCAACGGAAAAGTAAAATAACTGCCGAAGGAACCGACAAGTCTTCGAAAAATCAAACTAAATCAAAGTGAACAACTCAAACACAAACCATAGTCTAATTTTTTTTTTTAGGAACGGTCCTGACATTAGTTCCTTAAATAACGGACGCAAAGGTAAATCTTCAAAATACCAAGTCCAGAACGTAAGTTCAGAAATGAGGTAGAACTCAAATAAAAAGACACACCATAATCTCTCACAGGATAACTAGGATAAGTAAGTAAACGTGAACTGACAGAAAAACGTCGCGGCAAATAACCTCTCTAACAGGAAAGAGGTAACACACAAGAACCTAGGAAACAGTATAATTAATGGGTATACACATATCCAAACAAAGACTTGAAAGATAAGACAAAGTAACTAGACATATAGACAAAATACGGTCATAGTACGACAAACCTAATATCGAAACGTCAGGTAAAACTTTAGTCCATCACATTACGAAGAGTGAAACAGTATAAACGAGTTCCAACGAAGCCAATAAATGTCAAAAAACCAAAGTGTACTCAAAAGTCTAAAAAGGAATAAAACCACTTTTTTATGTGACCCTAAAATTATCTCTGACGTGACTTAGATTTTCTATTGAAATCCATTGTTCCTACAGAATTGTCATAAGAAAGTCAGGTGTTTGTACCCTATAGAGAAGTAAATAAACACAAAAGAAGTTAAAGAGGGTAGTCACTAAATCTCAAAAATCATATCTCTAGAGAGTGGAGAAATTACTTAAATAAGGATTCCTTATAAATATCTACGATAACATATAATCCAAAAAAAAAAAGAATTAAAGACAAAACATCTCAATTATCACATACCTTTAGACTGAAACTACGATAGAAAGTTGGAATAACTTAAATAATCAAGATTCTCAAAAAACTACCTCAGGAATCTCAAAAGCCCCGAAGGGACTATCGAGTCAACCATTTCTTAGGTGGACGTTACGTCTCTGGGACCAAGTTAAGGACCCAACCCTTCTAGACGACCTCTTCCCTATCCGATGGGTGAGGTTATAAGAACCCGAAGGGAACACCGAATCGACCATTACTTAGACGTACGTTACGTCCTTTGGACCCAAACTAGGGGCCCAACCCTTCTAGGGGACCTCTTCCCTTTCCGATAGGTGGGGTCATAAGACCGGACCTCTCAAGGTACCTGACATATCAGGTATCCCAGTGTTTCTCAGTCTGTGCTGACTCCCTGGAAGTGAAGTGAATCCCAAAAGGAAATATATTCTAACGTGGTAGAAGAAGGAAAACTTAAACCTACAAAATAGGAAAAAGAACGGATTAATGAACAACACTGATGGTTATGGTATAATTTATTTTCACCGACCTCACCTGTAGGAACAGAGTAGAGATCAGAGTCTCCTTTTAGAGTCGAAAAGGGAAACCCATATTACAATCGATACCTGGACATTATATGCAGGAATTGATACAACTTCACGTAAGAGGAACGGTGACTCTCATATTTCTTTTACATGGTGTTTCACGAATAGGTTATAAGATAACTATTTGTAAACCCAATAAAGATCAAAAAACGATAATATTTTTCCGATCACACTCGTAAGAATATGTTCTAAAAATACCCGCACTCAAAAGTAAGGAGAACTCAGTCATGGATCCTCACTTTAAGACTCAACGTCCTTTTACAATTGAAAAAAATCTTTGTTGGTATCTAACAAAACTTCAAAAGTGTCGTTAAATTTTAGGGATGGTCGTTACATACCTTCAATAAGATGTACGAACATCTAACTTTTTTTTGATTGTCAAATAAGACCAACGGGAGTCTTTACTTAGCATCACAAGAAACCCCAGTCAACCAAGAAAACTACTTGAGTTGTCTCGATCCAAGAACCATTTAATTTCTTCTCTCTTGTCTCAATTGGGAGATTCACCGAGTTTCTTCGTCACCCTGACTCTCCTCGGGGTCATAGTCCGTCTGACCACCCTCCTCGGTAGTGACTACCACCCCTACCTTTAAAGTTGGTGGAACCTTCTGTCATTATGGTCCGTTCTCATAGAGTAGATTGAACTCAGTATTAAACGTAGATCCCTGGACGTCCCGGAGTTTGTGTACGATATGGGTCTTTCATAATCAGGGAGTCTATAATTCCCCTTGATAATCCCTTTCCTTAATTTATAAACCATCAGTGCGAGTTGTTTATTGGTAATACTAGAAGATTTAAAAATCCTACTATAAAGAGTAACAGGATTACATATAAAAGAATTCATAGAAAAACTAAAACGACAAAAGAACGAATAAGTAGGACCTTACTCCCTGTTAGAGATGTCTGAGTCAAAAACGGTCTCCTATATACTTGTTGAAAAGAAGGGTATAATTATGGTCAAGAAACTGTTAGAATAGGTCGTCTTGTGTACTTTTATATAGTAGAGTCCTTACATGACGACACTCCGCAAATAGAACTGGTAGGTCAAGAAACTGATAACACATTTGGACGGGTGTACATTCCCTCGTACTGGGGAGGGAAGAAACCGAAGGATGAAATAATACCCCAACAACTTTGACGTCACTGACATTCCTCCTGAAGGTAATCTACCATAAGGAGGTCGGTGGGGAATCGACGCCCCGTGACCGATTTGACAGATCATGTCTCGACCAAATGGATCAATCCCCTACCCATTTTCTATCGGGATGGCTTTCTGAGAGGGACCGGCGAAAATTCGACCACTTAGTCATACGAAAGACAATCCCTTCGGACACAGCCAACGGTCATAGATTAGGTTTTAGTGAGGTATCTAAAATATCGAGAAAGAAGGGTAAAAAGGATCAAAGGTGGGGGCGTGGGGGTCATAATACTCAAACTAGAGAAAGTTACTAAAAGACCCACAATGTAGTCATTTAACCTTACCTATCACCATTGACTGTTGATAAAACCTGATTCATATGTAAATAGTGTCTAACATACATAATTTTCATCGTATTAATTTGTATTTACAAAATTTCTCAGAATAAAAGACATGGTTAATCACCATGGAAGTCCCAACGTTTCTTTTACTTTTACAAGGATATAACCTTAGTAGATCTCAGACAGATGATGAAGGGTCCTCTTGTGTAGGTTACCAAGTAAGTGGTTTGTGAATAGGATTCTGTCCGGACACTAGTCGAATGGATCTCCGAACTTGTGGTCGGTAGATATTGTTCTAAGACCTGAGATTAAATCCTCTTCACTAATAAAAGAGTTCTTATTGGTAAATCAAATCCATGTAAGTCTGTTAATGGAGTTAGTTTACCGCACAAATACGGTGACAGAAGGAATATTACCGTAAATTTAGACAAGATAATTATTATCTTCAGACTAATACAAACATATGTATATTTAACGATATCTCCAAATAGTTTTATTCATCCCGTAGAATACTTTACCGATATTTTTCCCGTTTCCGGTGTACCTGTTTGAATGTCGTCCTACCTACTCTCTCACCATTTACTCGTTTTACTGTTCTGTCCAAAGACATAAAAGGGACTGATAGGTATTGATCGATTGTATTAAACAAGGCCACGACTCCTGTTAGTCTTAGAGTTAGAGATTTAAGAAACCGACTTCATTCGAGATTCGATTCTTTTTCTCTGTTCTATGTTGAGTCTCTTTTTAAATTAGGTAAGTAGTTTTAATTAGGTATACTTATTCATTTCGATCCGTATTTCTTCTCTTTTATGTAAAGTACAAATAGGAAAAGAGGTTCAAACTTCAGTTTACGTACCCTTTTTTTTTAACCCACGTAAAGTGAACACTACGAAAACTTCAGAAAATAAACTTTGCTTTTAATAACGAAACGAAGAATTGTAGTCCGAGAGGTTCACTAACAACAAATAAAACCTTTATAAAATAAAAGAGAACAGTTTCTCCCTATGTAGGACTAATTGTCTACTCTTCATTGATGACGAGAAAGGTTATCACTGTACGTGGTTGTACCCGACACGACACACGACACGATTCAGTGAAGTCAACACAGACTGAGAAACGTTAAGGTTCCTGACATCGGACGGTCCGAGGAGACAGGTACGTCAAGAGGTCCGTTCTTCCGACGTCACTCAACGGTACGGGAGAAGGTCCCCTGGAAAACTGGGTCCCTTACTTGGACTCAGAGAACAGAGGACGTAACCGTCCGTCCAAGAAATAGTGATCGTTGTGGATTCGAGGACTCACCTGAGGTTTCCTTTGACCAATTTGCACAACGTAATACCGTAAGAAGTATGGTATAACCTCTCGACCAAACGATCCTTAGTATTACGTATAGACCCCGAAGGGACTATCGAGTCAACCATTTCTTAAACGGACGTTACGTCCTCTGGGACCAAACTCAGGACCCAACCCTTCTAAGGGACCTCTTCCCTTTACGATGGGTGAGGTCTTGAGACGACGACGATGACGATTCAACGAAGTCAGTACGGGCTGAGACACGCTGGGGTGTCTGCCGTCGGGTGGTCCGAGGGGGCAGGGACCCTAAGAGGTCCGTTCTTGTGACCTCACCCAACGGTAAAGGAAGAGGTTACGTACTTCCACTTTTCTCTTTCACTCCAGCGAGTCAGTACAGACTGAGAATCGCTGGGGTACCTGACGTCGGATGGTCCGAGGAGGCGGGTACCCTAAAAGGTCCATTCTCATGACCTCATCCCACGGTAACGGAAGAGGTGAGGTCTCGAGACCAGACCTCTTAAGACACCTGACATAGTAGGTACCACAACGTTTCTTAGTCTGCACTGACTCACTGAAAGCGAAAATAAAAGTATTACGTATAGATTGTAAGAAAGGGACGTATTATTTTTACCTTTATAGACTATATAAAGATAACTTCTTTGGTCTTGACTTCCAAAAAGACTCTCAACTTACTGTAGAGTATCCCTGAGACATTAGGAAGGAAGATTTATTGAAAAACACTTAAACCCCAAAACTGGATCGTAAACAGATGAAATACACTCGAAGACTTATCCTTCTACGATAGTCCATTTTTTCATACACTATACCCTTAATAGAGTGTTTCTGTTACAACGTGTCCTAAAAAACATCGATACATAATTATTAAAGGTTTTATAGATGTTGACTTCTCGAGTCGGTATCTCTATTTCAACCAGAAAAAAATTTCTGACAGAGTAAATAACAAAACATACGTGAGAATCCTTAGACTCATGATTCCAATTCAAGTTCTTTATGAAAAATGAAATCAAGACAAAAAATAAGTGTAAAGTTTACTCAAAACTTTTGGGAGACCAAGTAAACTTTCCTAAAGAAACTGGTGTCAGGTACCCTTTTCCCCCTTTAAGATAAGGTTTTCCCTTATTTAACCTTCATGAATTAGGATTAAGTATTTCGGAATCTGATCTTCGTTGGAAACTCTAGATCTCAGATTCGAGAAAGACTTCCATTAGTAAACCAGACTGAATTTGTAAAGATCACTGATCTTTGAGTAATACAAAATCTCCTAGAAAGAGATTCCCCTTTACTGTTCAAGAATGGAACTCTAATTTAGACGCATGGATATCAAAGATGTAGAGTCTCGTTATGTTTTCTACTAATTAGTAAAGCATATTTCGTCGTCGATAAAATCCCGAGAAGTTTATAAACTTCTTTCGAACACAAGAGTGTATCCACACTTCTGTACCGATCGATTATTTGTACTGGTCCTGACTTAGAACTCTTTCGCATAATTCGTAACGTCCGTTTCCATTACGAATGGTAAATAGTCTACGACGAAGTCACGGGCCTTAGTTTAATTCATACTTAAGTAAATTTAAATTTTGAATCAATGAGACTCGGAGTCGAAGAATAAGGAGTCACTGCACTAGTCCACTATAACAGTCATTACCTCTCCATCCCCCGAAGGTGTAACCCGAGAGAACCGGGAACTTGATTGAAGGGAGAACTAGTGGACCGACGTCATCGGGTGGACCGGGAGTATCTTATTCCCAGTCTCTGATCTTTACACTGACAGTCCGATACTCCCGGTCAAGAATCTGACCACTGTCTGGGTCACACCCACCTTCGACCCCACTCGGGGAACGATGAGTCTAGTGAACCTCGAAGTCCCGACCCAAATCCCACCACAGAGGGGTACAACGAAGACGAGGAGTAGAAACGGGCACCTCGGAGTACTTATATCCTCCATTTCGACTCCCCTCTCGGTTCACTGGACCGACGTTCCTGTAAATCATGTCACTTCGGTCATCCGTATCTTCAGGGGTAAGACTGGGAGTACAAGTAAGAGAAGGACATGACCTTTAGCCTCGTGTTCGGAGAGAGGTCCTTCATACCCTCTCTTTTTTTTTTTTTTTTTTTATCCTGACAGTGGAACTTTACCGATCTCTTTGACTAGCACAGACTGTACGAATGAGAAATAAGACTTACAAGAAAGGACTATGGGAATGACTCGACTCTTGACCGATGAACCATGTATGTTTCTTTGGTCGGACTAAGACAAGTAGTGTCACACTGGTAGAGACCTCATAGGACTAGTGGGGTATTTTGTGTATCAGAACACGTCCAGGTGTACTATGACAGACTCATCTCTGTCATTCCTCTTTCGAACCTCGGGACCCCCCGGTAAAAGACTACGAACTAAAACATTATAACTTTTTGTTTGTTTTCGAAATCAAAGGATCCAAGTAGACACAACTAGAAGTCGACTAATGAGGTTGGATGGGCCGACATTCTAAGTCGTTGTCCCATTTTTAGGACGAACAATGAAGATTTACAACTGTGATTCTTCACTGTTCATCACCGGATAAATACCCTATAGAACAAAGATTTAGACAGCGTCTCTCACTGAACCCAATCTCATTCAAATATAGAATGACTTCAAAATCAGTGCCTATTTTGTACAACGAAAGAGGTCTCAAACAAGGGACCAATAGAGTCAAAGTCAAAAGGGTCTCGTCTGGACTCGGTTATTAAACTCACGTTCTTCAATGACCCTCCAGTTCCTCGTGATCGCGTCCTTTACCCTTGACTATATCCCTTCCTTTCTGTCTTTTATGTACACTTAATAATTTACCGGAGGGTACCCCCCACCGAATTAACGTATCTCTTTGCAACCCTTTTATCGTATTTTGTATTCGGAATTTTAGTAGGACGTTTCCTCGACCTCATAAATATAGAGGAATAGATAGACAGTGACCCAGTCCTGACGAAGAACCGTCAGGAAGTCCATGGTGGGAGGAATCTCTAAGTCTGTGACTGATAACTTTCGACCAACCCGACCGTCTCTTTACAATGCTCAGTCTCCTTTAAACCCCCTTTACGTAACCTACACAATAAACTCTCCCTCAGTTAAATTAACATAAACGGTACTAGTCAAGTCAAGTCAGCGAGTCAGAACAGGCTGAGAAACGTTGGGGTACTTGACGTCGTACGGTCCGGAGGGACAGGTAGTGGTTGAGGGTCTCAAGTGAGTCTGAGTACAGGTAGCTCAGTCACTACGGTAGGTCGGTAGAGTGGGAGACAGCAACGGAAGAGGAGGACGGGGATTAGGGAGGGTCGTAGTCTCAGAAAAGGTTACTCAGTTGAGAAGCGTACTCCACCGGTTTCATGACCTCAAAGTCGCAATCGTAGTAAGGAAGGTTTCTTGTGGGTCCTGACTAGAGGAAATCTTACCTGACCAACCTAGAGGAACGTCAGGTCCCCTGAGAGTTCTCAGAAGAGGTTGTGGTGTCAAGTTTTCGTAGTTAAGAAACCGCGAGTCGAAAGTAGTGTCAGGTTGAGAGTGTAAGTATGTACTACTGACCGTTTTGGTATCGGAACTGATCTACCTGGAAACGACCGTTTCATTACAGAGACGAAAACTTATACGATAGATCCAACCAGTAGTGAAAAGAAGGTTCCTCGTTCGCAGAAAATTAAAGTACCGACGTCAGTGGTAGACGTCACTAAAACCTCGGGGGGTTTTATTTCAGACTGTGACAAAGGTGACAAAGGGGTAGCTAAAGGACACTTCACTACCCTGGTCTACGGTACTAGAAGCAAAAGACTTACAACTCGAAATCCAGTTGAAAAAGTGAGAGGAGAAAGTGAAAGTAGTTCTCCGAAAAATCAAGGAGAAGTGAAAGACGGTATTCCCACCACAGTAGACGTATAGACTCCACTAACTATAAAGAGGACCGTTAGAACTAAGGTCGAACACGAAGTAGGTCGAGGTACAAAAAGTGCTACATGGGACGTATATTCAATTTATTCGTCCCACTGTTATATGTCGGAACTGCATGAGGAAAAAGATGAACCTTGTTCAGACAACAAGGTACAGGTCAAGATTGACAACGAAGGACTAGACGGATATCCAAAGAGTTCTCCGTCCAGTCCACCAGACCATAAGGGTAGAGAAAGTCTTAAAAGGTGTCAAATAACACTAGGTGTGACAGTTCCGAAACCGTGTCAGTTATTTCGTCTTTATCTACAAAAAGACCTTGAGAGAACTAAAAAGGTACTAGGTCGCCTACAACCGTTAAATTAGAGACCAAGGAGACGGAAAAGATTTTGGTCGAACTTGTAGACCTTCAAGTGCCAAGTACACAACGACTTCGGACCGAACCTGTTAAAACTCGTAATGAAGTGATCGTACACTCTACTCACGTTAACACGTCATCAAACTCGTAAGAAACCGTAACGGAAAGAAACCTTAACTTTACTTTTGACTCGAAAAGGTCAGGACACCGGTGACGAGTCAAAAGGTTTAAACGGCCGTATAACTCACGTCGTGAAAGTGTCGTAGTAGAAGGTCCTAAACTTTATCGAATTGACCTTAAGGTAGTGGAGGTGATCGAAACAAGCATCACTACGAAAGATTCCGGGCGAACTGAAGTGTAAGGTCCTACAGACCGAGATCTAATCACTAGTGTGGTAGTACTAATAGAACAAACACTTCCAGAAAAAACATCTCAAAAAGACACATAGGAACGGTGGAGAAGAATTATAGAAGACGAAGACAATCCAGGTATGATAAATACGGGAAATAAAATGGGTAGAAACGTACTTTACAAGGGAACCATAGAGATTAAAAGAACTTCTCTAGAGATCAGAAAGGGTAAGACAAGAAAAGGAGATAAAGAAACGTAACTAACGACTTCTTCCGAAAGAATAGAGAAGAACGATAAGAAACCTTGAGACGTAAGTCTACGAATGTAGAAAGGAAAAGAGGAAACGAAAAGTGAAGAGAAGAAAAGTGTCGATGAACAATCCGGAGGGCTCTGTCGGTAAAACGAAAAAACGTAAAGAAAAGGTACCCCTACCAGAACTAGGAACAGAGGTCATCTTACAGTACTTGGAGGCAATCAAGTAGTCCGTGAGATAGACAGTCTAGATCAGGGACTTTAGATAAAGAGGGAAGGTACCATATTAGTATTCCCTAAACTAAATCCAGTATGGACTTACCAGATCACCAAACGGAAGACTATATATGTTCATTTATTAAAATATTTATGGATATCAATTCAGAAGTTAGGAAATAACAATAACCTTGACGTACCATAAAAGATCTTGATATTAAGTTTTATTCAAAACCAGATATCATTAGAAATCTCTGAAAACTTAGGACATTGAGAGAAGGTTTTATTATAAAGAAGATTCAATCAATTAAATGTACATGAACCATAGATTAAACACAGGTCGTGTCCCGATCGGTGAATCTGAGAAAGTGACATTTAAGGAAATACAATATGAGATTCATAAGATCAATTTTGTGTTAGATACAATTTTTATCCATACGACACACCACGAATCAACAAATCAGTACAGACTGAGAAACGCCGTAGGACCCGACGTCGGGAGGTCCGAGGAGACAGGTACCCTAAGAGATCTGTTCTTATGACCTCACCCAAAGTACGGGAAGAGGTCCCCTAGAAGGGTTGGGTCCTTAGTTTGGGTTCAGAGGGTATGACATCCGTCTAACAAATGGTAGACTCGGTGGCCCCTTTAGGTTCTTATGACTTCACCCATCAGATAGGGAAGAGGTCCCCTTGAAGGACTGGGCCCTTAACTTGGTCCCAGAGGACGTAACATCCACCTCAGAAATGGTAGACTCGATAGTCCCTTCGGGGTTTTATCCATAATCTACCCAAAATTTCCTCGTGTATCTTGATAACGTCAACTGTTCTGTCGATTTTAAGAAATTACGAAGAGAGTAACTTTCCTCCCACAGAAACAAGAGACGGAAACCAAGACCAACCTGAACCACTGATTCCGTGACCCTCGAACGTAAAGGACGGAGACCCTTACGAACGTGAACGTCACAAGGGGGACCCATCGGGTAGACGATACTATACTCTCAGAGAGTCAGGTGAATCCCCGGTACACGTTCATGAAGGTAATGGTCTGTGTCGACCTGAGAGTGGACTGCCAGTCTTAATCGATAACAGGTGCTCCTTTTCGATAGAAGCCACAAGTCGGGTCAACCAGGAAAGGTACTGACGACGGGATGACTGTAGACTGACGTTTGAATCTCCTGTTGCGACGTACACTTGGTAGGTCGATCGGGGCAGTTGGAAATCTCTGTCCTCTTTAAATTTTTTTTTTTTTTGTTTTTTTTGGAGCAAAACTTGATAATTTTCAAAGTCCCACCACCAATACGATTTCATCTCTTGACCAGATAAATAAGTTCCCCTCCAAAGAATGTCAATTTTCGACTAACGAATTATAATGGAAGACACATACCTCCAGTGAATAAAAATAACTCAATCTACTCAAACTCAATAGGTATCCCCCTTTTTTTAGTTCCCTTAACCATCGTCGTTTTCATGTCTCCATAAACGTCAGACTACAAACCTTCTAATATTGGTCAAATCAAAATGAGTCTGATTTTACTATTCCCTCCGATCTTTCATCTGAAAACTAGTACCTTCAAGGATGTACGTACAACTCCTGAACACAGGATATTTAGATTTAACAGAAGTTATTCGATTATTAGAGTCCAATAGTCAATTAACCTACTACTTGATACCCGAGTAAGGTCAAATATATGTTTATATAATCAATCGTTACTTATTCCGAGTAAGTAGGTCAGTAGGTTTCTAAACGTAATGAAACGTGAACTACAATCTCACGTTTCACTACAATCTACAAATCCTTTGGTTTATAAGTACGAAGGAACTTTTTCGGACCCCACAGAAACTCTAGATTCATAACTTCATTTTTTGTATGTCTTGTAATTTACCATTTACCTTTTTATTCAGAAGATTTACTAGATCGTGAACTCTAATCTTTAGGAATAACACTGGAGGTTGGGTTCTCCTTGACACCAGTAAATATAGAATCGTTCTTTGATGGTGGTGGTGGGGTTCGAATATGACGTCGTCATTAGTGGAGGTTTCTTCTGACTGAAGAAGTCATAAAATACTTTATTTTGACTTTCGGTTATAAATATATCGTAATTATTCATGGTCAGATTCACGAAGTTTATATAGTTGACTAAATTTCTATTAAATGAATTATAGTTTCATTAAGATACACCAACATGATCATAGTAATAAGGTCAAAACCTCTCTTTAGAGTCTCAGTAATGGAACGGACTCCAGTGGATCGTCAATTCACCGTCTCGACCCCAAACTTGGGTATAATGGTAATGATTGGTCATATGATGATAGGGAGTAATTCTACGTTACCTAAATAGATTTACAAAATATTTTCTAATGAAAAAAATCCTGTTAAACTCCTGTATGAAAGAAACGTATAATGGATACTTTCAAGGACTCTTTGTTATTGTTTTTTATAATGAACCAGTTTTATAAGTAGTTACTTGGACAAACTGAGCAATTATGGTAATGATGGAACAGGAATTAAATCGTGGTTCAACTAAAGTAACGATTTTTACCAAACTATTCGTTTTCTTTTAGTCCTGAAATAAAATAATGAACCCCGTAAACTGGGTCAGGTGCACAGGTAAAAAAGTCGTCTATGAGAAATATATCAGGTTTGAAACGAATTCGAGACTTTCGAGTTTACGTACTTTCAGTGACCGGGATTCGTACAGACACGGTACCAAAATTAGAAAGGAACTACGAAAATAAACTTGTATGGGTAGTTCAACCGGGTAAACCCGTCTTAAGATTTCGTCGAACGTCACTCTTCTGACACTCACTTCCCTCGTACATGTGGTCACCGTTCTCACTCCTTCCTAGCTCTAACGAAACGAACGAATCATTGTGTATCGTCTCCGACAAAGGTCTCTGGACACGTGTGTGTCGACCGAAAGACCCAAGAAAATAAAACAAGACTAAAAAATAGTTTATTTCGGCGTAAGTTGAATCACGAGAATATTAGTGACGGAGTAACCGAAGGTTCCTGTTGACCCTTATTCTTCTGGTGGTCATGAAATTGAACAGTGTACATACATCTACTCTGGGTCTCCGTACTGAACAAACCTTGTATGATTATCTTTGTTATTAGATACTAAATAACTCTTATACGATAAACGATCCGGGACAAGATTCGTAATCGAACATGACTGGGCTACTTTATCCTTGATGATATTGGGGTAAAATTTGCTCAACCCTCCACCAATCATTGAACGTTCCCGGTACATTGACCGTACACAATCTCGGTCCAGAACTTGACAACCCCAAGACTCCTCATTAATCACTGTGAGACTCCTGTTTCGTGTGAAATCTCAATCCAATAGTACGGGTAGGAGAACAAACCACGATCCTTCCAAGGGAAGAGAGACTTACTCTGTCAGTGAATAACAAGTGGAATCTACGTAAAAATTGGAGAGGGGAGACCTCCGAGGATAACTTTTAACCCTTCAGAAGAAAATTAAAAATAAAGTAAATAAATAATTTAAAATTTTAACTTCCTATCAACCAAATGTCTTAAAACAACAAAAGACAATTTCGAGTTGTACTTAGTCGGTATCCATATGTATATAGGGGAGGGAAAACTGAGAGGGAGGATAGAGTGAGGGGTAGGGTAGGGAGATCCAACTATGTCTCGGGGACAAACTCGAAGGACTCGGTATGTCGTTTAAGGACAACCAATAGATAAAATATATACCATTACATTCGAAGGTACGATGAGAAGGGTGTGTAGAGTGGGAGAGGACGGGAGAGGGCTACAGGTATTCAACTTCAGTGACGGACCACTATTAACTTATTTGAAAGTGAAAACTAAAAGTACGTAACCTCTTCCTTTACCGTCACAAGAACGGACCTCCTAGGGTCCCTACCCCCTCGGACCACCCGACGGCCATACCCCAGTGTGTCTCAACCTGTGCTGACTTCACTGAATCGTTGTCGTCGTCGTCCTCGACCTTCTTAGATTTCTTATTCCGACGAATTTTAGACCTACCCACCAAACGGATACGGTTCTGAGACTCTATCCTCCCATAATTTCCTGCATCGTGACACACAGGAAAGAACCTTCCCAGGGACTTTCACCTAGGTCGACTGGTTCGTTTTTCCTTTTGTGTTCTTGCGTACGCAGTTTTCTAACCGACCCAAGTGACTTTGGTCACATTTAAATCTCTTAATTTGTTACCCTTAGATTAGTATCTTAAGTTACTCTTCGGAATCTTGAGAACAACTTTTACATCTATGCTCACTGTTTTTACTACATATTTGACCTAAGACATTGGGTCTCAATTCTTGACCTTTAACCTTTTTTTTTTTTTTTTCATCAGACGAAGAACTCACCATTACTCTCGTTAAGTTCTTTTGGGTGTCCGACTTGACCGTTGGGACACGGAGGAACACCTTCTCCACCGTGGTCGCGAGGATTGTCTTGTGTTTCGTAAGCCCATTTACTAACAAAATATCCGAACGGGTGTCAGGGTAAGACTCTACAAAAACCAGGGTTAATTTCGGTGTGAACCGTAACTACCTATTTGTCTAGTACGGAACTTCCACGAGTCTAAAATCTCCGATAGTAGAAGACTAAGGAGGGGAACCGTAAAGTCTTAGGTCACTTTGGGGGAACTAGAGTCTCGGTCTTGTACACATAACCACCGTCGGTGGTTCCCTTACTTGTCCCGTACCGTCTACGCCGTTGTCGACCTTACTTGAGTCAAGCAAAACTTGGACGAAAAGTTCACTCCAAGTCGGTTTGTCGAGGGTCTGGATAAGTACACACAAGGAAACGAATCAATTTTCATGGTCTTTAAATATGAACTTAATTCTTCAGAGTCTTTTACAAAAATTTTACCCTGTAAAACTAGACTTCTTGATCTAACTTTTCACTCTAGAAGGATCATATGCGTCAGGGGTTCCGTATCCATTAACAGATATATCTGCAACCGGAACCGTTTCGAAAAGGGTCTCGCCAAAAGACTCAATTTTTCATTTGATTGGAAACTCTGGAAGTCGGAGGTGTAGTGAAGTGGACCCCGAAAACTCTTGATTTACACCCAAAGGAAGATCGTTTCCTCCTCTCTTCAAGTAGATTAACCCGACTCCAAATCGAATCGGTAGACCTAAAAGTTTCCGAGGGGTTCACCAAGAAAAAAAAAAAAAAAATACTGACTCTTTTATAAAATAATTATTTTGTCTAAACCTCTTCTATAATTATAATAGACATACATCGTTTTGTTAGA
>SJYO01028890.1:0-20000 GCA_006410555.1 Capra ibex
GCAAACTGTATCCAAACTCTATGCAAACTCTATCCAACTGTATTCAGTTGGATATATCTTTTCCTTTCTTCTTTGCCTTTTGAGTCTCTTCTTTTCTCAGCTATTTGTAAGGCCTCCTCAGAGAACCACTTTGCTTTCTTGCATTTCTTTTTCTTTTAGATGGGTTTGGTCACCACCTCTTGTACAATGTTGCACCCTCCGTCTATAGTTCTTTAGGTACTCTGTCTACCGGATCTAATTCCTTGAATTTATTCATCATCTCCATAGTCATACCTGAATGGCCTAGTGGTTTTCTCTACTTTCTTCAATTTAAGCCTGAATTTTGCAATAAGGAGCTGATGATCTGAGCCACAGTCAACTCCTGGTCTTGTTTGCTGACTGTATAGAGCTTCTCCATCTTTGACTGCAAAGAATATAAGCAATCTGATTTTGGCATTGACCATCTGGTGATGATGTGTAGAGTTGTCTTTTGTGTTGTTGGAAGAGGGTGTTTGCTATGACCAGTGTATTCTCTTGGCAAAACTCTGTTAACCTTTGCCCTGATTCATTTTGTACTCCAAGGTCAAACTGTTTGACTTCCTACTTTTGCATTCCAGTCCCCTATGATGAAATGGACATCTTTTTTTTTTTTCTTTTTTTTTGGTGGTAGTTCTAGAAGGTCTTGTAGGTCTTTGTAGAACCATTCAACTTTAGCTTCTTTGGCATTGTTGGTTGGGGCATAGACTTGGATTACTGTGATTTTGAATGGCTTTCCTTGGAAAAGAATGAAAATCGTTCTGTTGTTTCTAAGATTGCACCCAAGTACTGCATTTTGTACTCTTTTTTTTTTAACTATAAAAAGTTACTCCATTTGTTCAAAGGAATTCTTGCCCACAGTAGTAGATATAATGGTCATTTGAATTAAATTTGCCCATCCCCATCGATTTTAGTTCACTGATTCCTAAGATGTCAATGTTTACTCTTGCCATCTCCTGCTTGACAATGTCCAATTTACCTCGATTCATGGGCCTAGCATTCAGGTTCATATACAGTATTGTTCTTTATAGCATTGGACTTTACTTTCACCACCAAACACATCCACAACTGAGTGCAGTTTCTACTTTGGCCCAGGCTTTTCATTCTTTCTGGAGCTATCTCTCCACTCTTTCCAAGTAGCATATTGAACACTCTCCTACCTGGAGGGGTCATTATCTGATGTCATATCTTTTTGCCTTTTCCTAGAGTTTTCCAGTTGGGAGAAGTTAGCAAAGATTAATGATGGTGTGCTGCCTACAAGCATGTAGGCCCCAGACCAGCTGGACCTGAACCTTGATGATGCTGATTCCTAGTTTTCACCATCAACCCAACAGAAGAATATCCACAAGATTATCTCACCCATTTGAACAATTTCTGTAAAACTTTTCACTATCTTCCCAAAATTGGGACACATTGCTTTGAAGGCATTAGCCTGCTGTGACCCCTTTTGCCTGACAAAGTAATAAAGCTATCTTTTTCTACTTCACCTAAAACTCTGTCTGTGAGATTCTATTTGGTACTGATGTACAGAGAAACTGAACTTTATGTGAGTTGTGTGGGTATGGAGAGTGAATTAATGGATGGTTACTTGGGCAGCCCCAGTTATACCCCTTAGTTTATACTGCTCAGTGAAAACCTTCCTTTGAATTCCTTGCAGCACCATTCTCTGGGATTTGAGCACTCTAGGTTTAAGAAAACTGTTATTTCTTTTCTCAGGCCCTGTGCCAAAGGACACCTTCATTTAGTTCCACAAACATTCCATGAATACTTACTGTGATACAAGTCATGGCTCTTAAATTGCTCCTGTCAGAACAATGACTTCTGAGGAGTCATATCTCTTGACATTGTCCCAAATTCCTTTCTCATTGCATTCTCTTAAGAGTTCATTATGTGAGCAGAGGAAGCAAGAGCTGCTCATAACTGGGGTTTTAGAAGCAAATAGCCTGAGCCAGGGAGTGAATGGTGAATTCCTGGCTCTGCTCTATCCTAGTTGTATTAGTTTTCTAGGGTAGCCATTAACAAAACACCACAGGCTAGGTGGCTTAAACAATAGACATTTGTTTTCTCATAGTTCTGGAGGCCACAAGTCCAATATTGAGGTGTTGAAAGGTTTAGTTTCTTCTGAGATCTCTTTCTTTGGCTTGCAGGTGGCCACATTGTTTTTGTGTCCTCACATGGTCTTTGTGCACATGTACCCCAGGTGTCTCTGTGTCCAAATCTCCTCTTATAAGGACAGCAATCAGATCAGACTAGGACCCACCATAAAGGCCTTATTTTAACTTAATCACTTCTTCAAATACTCTCACATTCTGAGGTACTAGGGGTTAAGGTTTCAGATATGAATTTTGAGGGAATGCAACTCAGCCCATAACACTAGCTGTGTGACCTTGGCCAAGTCATTTCACCCTCTGAATCTCTGTTTCTCTCCAGAGTAAATGGAGATAATTAGAGATCATATTTAAAATAATTAACAGCTGGCAGGGACTCTGACCAGATTCAAACTTTAGTGACCTTAGTACTACAGTACACTCAGAGGCCCTTTGTAGGCCAAGAATGTACCTTTTGGTTGCTGAATTTTATTAGGAGGTCTGAGGGAGTTGTTCTCCCAAGGGAGGGTTCATGATGGTGTAGTGAGAGTGAAGGGTGATACCAGACAGTACAGATGTTTTTTTCAGTATTTTGACAACCTATACAGTTCTCCCTGTGCATGCCACCCAAATATTAGTCCCCAGTATATAATGCCTACATCCATAGTCTAATTCTACACATGTAGGGATGTGCTGATCTCCTCCCTAAATGCCCAACTTGGTTTCTCTAAGAAAATTCCAGTGTTCAACTGTAGGGTCTCAAAAACCCTGCCACCCTGAAATTGAAGAGCTCCTCCCTCCTCTTTAGTATACTATGGTGTTCATCAAGATAAAGTACCTGGTGGCTGCTTGAGGCATGCTCCCTCAGGGTCCCGAGGAAGACACTCATCTATATATGCCTTGGAAGGACTGTTTTATGTTTACACCATTATAGTATAACATAGAGGTCATATTTCAATCTGGGCTTAGCTACCTACTCACCCTTGGTAAGCTTCACTCATCTCTCTTTCATACAAGGAGTTGGATAGTTCAATGTTCTGAGAAAATCTTTCCTGGGAAGCAGAAAGGAACTTGAACAGTAGTTGTTAAGTTAGGAGACACATCCATCTCCCACACAGGAGTCTCTCTTGACCCTGGAATCTGTTCTATCCCACCTCCTTTTCTTTCTCAGGGTTCAGATGTGAGTCATCTTTGGGCAAGGAAGCCAGAGTAGGCTGCTTCTTGTTACTTGATTGAGGGCCACAGCCCTGTCCACAGCTCCTTATCTCCAGACCCTTGTCTCCCCTCATCTCTGATTGGGTGGTATGATCAAGGAGAGAAAAGGGCAGAGCCTTTCTTGTGGTGGGGGCTCCTTAATGGGAACTTGGGCTAAGAGAAATAATGGGAGATTTCAAGGCAAGCTATCTATACCAACCCTCAGGGTTTAGCAGGACCTGAGTGAAGGGTGAAGTCAGCATCAGAATTTCAGCACTCTTGGGGCTATTTAGCAGGGGTTTTCTGGAAAGCTGAGCTCAAAATGAGAG
Source organism: Capra ibex (assembly GCA_006410555.1). Lineage (NCBI taxonomy): Eukaryota > Metazoa > Chordata > Mammalia > Artiodactyla > Bovidae > Capra > Capra ibex. The sequence goes on from SJYO01028890.1 coordinate 3,626, forward strand.
AGAGAGAGAGACAGAGAAAAAAACCTTATCATAGTTGTAGACAGTCAGAGGTGGCACACCTGTGGCTGATTCTTATCAATGTGTGGCAAAAATCACCACAATATTGTAAAGTAATTAGCTTCCAATTAAAATAAATAAATTATTGAAAAAAAACGTTTAGAGTGAAAGAAACAGATCAAAAAAAAAAAAAAAAAAGAAAAAAGNAAAAAAAAAGAAGAAGAAGAAGAAGAAGAAGTAAAGCAGGAGATCACAAAATGTTCTAGGAAGTTATTTACAAATAGTACCCAGACTGTGAAGTTAGTGATTATAAGCAAAACTTGCTAGGATGAGAGTTTGGGGATGCTGGAGTGATCCAGTTTTATCTTCCTTCTTCTGATGGAGCCATGGGATCTCAGCCAGACTCCCTTGAAAGCTAATGGAACACTCTCTCTGTCTTCTCTTGAGCTGCTAGTGCAGCTTCATAATATGGAGAGAACACTACACTTGGAGCCAGAAGTTCTGGACTCTAGCTCCAGATCTGCCACTAACGTACTTTGTGACATGGGCAAATTTCTTCCTTTATCTGTCCTCTAAAACATGAGAATGCGGACTCCATGGTCCTTGCCTCTCTGACATTCTGAGTCTCTCTGTCAGTTGGGATGAGGGAGTGTAGGGAAACAGACCAGTATCTGCCTTCCAACCTTCATCCTGCCTGCAACCTTACTTCTTAGAGTTAGGGCCAGTTAAACCTGAGAGATTACTTCCTTCACTTTTTCTTCCCAAGGGATAGCTTACTGATCTCGATTCTCCCTAGACCTCAGCTAGTCCTGCTGTCTCACATATAACCAACATTCCTGTCTGTCCCAGGCTTTAGGAGAACACTTCATCTAGACAAAACTGAGGAGCTTCATGAAAACCTTGTTTGATAATCTGGGCAGCTTGAACTTCTGTACTCACAGAGATGCTGAGATGCTAGGCAACATATTTGAGGTATTTTTGGGCTATGGATGGGGTGAGATATTGTCTTTAGAGATCCCTTCACTAAGGGTAGAGTCACATAGGGCAAGGAGTTCAGTGGCAGCATTGTGCATCTGTGCCACCATGAGTGAGATCCAGAAAAACAAGATTTTCATGACTTTTAGAATGTATTCACAAGGATATTAAGTGCAGCGCTTTGCCTCCAGCCCCTGCTAAATTACACTGGTGGACACTGGCAAGAAAATTTGACCAAGGTATGGTTTGGGTTTGATCAAGATACATTCACACCTAGACTTTAGGCTGATCCATCTCCGAGTAGAAGTGGAAAAAACAATCACTGAAACACTTTGGCATGACAGTACTCACTATAAATCTTTCTTGCAGTAGGCAAAAGTTATTTTAAAATTACCTATCTTTTTTTTTTTTAAGGCAGTATGTGCACAAAGCAAAGTATTTAAACAGTGAAAGCAGCCAGATTGCCAAGTTCACTCCCTAGGGTTACCCAGTGGTAACAGTTTATCATGTGTTTCTTCTAGAAAATATTAATGGCTTATAGAGAACATTTTTTTTTTACACAAATGGACTCATAATACCTTGCTTTATTTACTTAACTGTATTTGGACAGCTTTCCGTATCTGTACAAATATATTTACTTCATTCTTTTTAATGAAGGTATTGTTGTTGTTCAGTCGCACAGTCATGTCTCACTCTTTGCGACTCCATGGACTGCAGCACATCAGGCTTCCCTGTCCATCACCAACACACAGAGCTTGCTCAAACTCATGTCCATTGAGTTTGTGATGCCATCCAACCATCTCATCCTTGGTAATCCCCTTCTCCTCCTATCTTCAGTCTTTCCCAATATCAGGATCCTTTCCAACGAGTCAGTTCTTCGCATCAGGGGGCCAAAGTATTGGAGCTTCAGCTTCAGCATCAGTCCTTCCAATGAACATTCAGGACTGATTTCCTTTAGGATTGACTGGTTGGATCTCCTTGCAGTCCAAGGGACTCTCAAGGGTCTTTTCCACACCACAGTTCAAAAGCATCAATTCTTCAGCACTCAGCTTTCTTTATGGTCCAACCCTCACATCCATACATGACTACTGGAAAAACCATAGCTTTGACTAGATGGACCTTAGTTGGCAAACTTATGTCTATGCTTTTTAAATATGCTGTCTATTTTTTTTATTTTTAAATTTAAATTTATTTATTTATTTATTATTTATTATTACTATTTTTTTTTTTTTTTTACTTTACAATACTGTGTTGGTTTTGCCATACATCAACATGAATCTACCACCGGTGGACATGTGTTCCTCATCCTGAACCCCCTCCCACCTCCCTCCCCATACCATCCCTCTGGGTCATCCCAGTGCACCAGCCCCAAGCATCCTGTATCCTGCATCGAACCTGGATTGGTGATTCTTTTCTTATGTGATATTATACATGTTTCAAATATGCTGTCTAGGTTGGTCATAGCTTTTCTTCCAAGGAGGAAACGTCTTTTAATTTCATGGTTGCAGTCACCATCTGCAGTGATTTGGGAGCCCTCCAAAATAAAGTCTGTCACTATTTCCATTGTTTCCCCATCTATTTTCCATGAAATGATGGGACTGGATGCCATGATCTTTGTTTTCTGAATGTTGAGTTTTAAGCCAGCTTTTTCACCTTCATCAAGAGGCTCTTTAGTTCCTCTTCACTTCCTGCCATAAGGGTGGTGTCATCTGCACTTCTGAAGTTATTGATATTTCTCCCAGCCATCTTGATTCCAGCTTGTCCTTCATGCAACCAGGCATTTCACATGATGCACTCTGCATATAAGTTAAATAAGCAAGGTGACAATATACATCCTGGACATACTCCTTTCCCAATTTGGAATCAGTCTGTTGTTCCATGTTCAGTTCTAACTGTTGCTTCTTGACCTGCATACAGATTTCTCATGAGGCAGGTCAGGTGGTCTGGTATTCCCATTTCTTGAACAATTTTCCACAGTTTTTTGCGATCTACATAGTCAAAGGATTTTGCATAGTCAATAAAGCAGAAGTAGATGTTTTTCTGGAACTCTGTTGATTTTTCAATGATCCAACAGATGTTGGCAATTTGATCTCTGGTTCCTCTGAGTTTTCTAAATCCAGCTTGAACATCTGGAATTTCACAGTTCACAAACTATTGAAACCTGGCTTGGAGGATTTTGAGCATTATTTTGCTAGCATATGAGATGAGTCCAATTGTGTGGTAGTGTGAACATTCTTTGGCATTCCCTTTCTTTGGGATTTGAATGAAAACTGATCTTTTCCTGTCCTGTGGCCACTGCTGAGTTTTCCAAATTTGCTGACATATTGAGTGCAACACTTTCACAGCATCATCTTTCAGGATTTGAAATAGCTCGACTGGAATTTCATCACCTCCACTAGCTTTGTTCGTAGTGATGCTTCCTAAGGCCCACTTGACATCACCTTCCACAATGTCTGCCTCTAGGTGAGTGATCACACCATCGTGGTTATCTAGGTCATTAAAATATTTTTTGTATAGTTTTTGGGTGTATTCTTGCTATCTCTTCTTAACATCTTTTTCTTCTGTTAGGTTCAAACTTTTTCTCTCCTTTATTGTTCCCATCTTTGTATGAAATGTTCCCTTGGCATCTCTAATTTTCTAAAATATTAATTTGACAGTTTAATGAGTTGATATTTGCACTAACATCAGTAGTTTAAGACAGTTTAATGAGTTAATATTTACACTAACATCATTAATTTGTAAGGAACATATGAAGAATGTGTACAGAAAGTACCAAGCCCTAGTACCTTCCTCACAAATCTTTTAACTATTAGCCCCTGAACTTAAGGATTCTTTCAACCTCTCCCCAAAACCTTATCTTTGAGTCAGACTGTTTCTCTTTTACTTCCTTAGCTAGATCTTGTAAGAAATGAAGTCTTCCTGATTAATTCTCTTTGGAACTAGCCACTCTCAAAAAGTTGCTTCTGACAATAAGCATAGAATCTTGCCAATCTCAGTTTATGCTAAGAGTTCTTAATAAATTTATCCAGGAGGAAAAACAAGAAAAACTCACGTTTTCACAGAAAGAGCTGTCTTATTTTTCAATTTTTTCATTGTCATAGTGCTTGTTTAAATTCTGAGGTTAAAATAAGACATTTCCAAATGGTGTAGTAGACACTATAAGAAATATGTTTGAGGGAACAAAATTGCTTCACCCTCACTGTGTAGGTGGAATGTTGGCATTTGATGTGCTTCTTTTTAATTCTTTGACAGGTAACAAAAAGATGGTTTCCCAGACCTGCTATCCTGTAAGGGTGCAAGAATCAATAATTAGTCAGTTAAAGTGCAATTCTGATTTGGAAGCCACCCAACTGAGGGTTCACTATTACTCTGTAGCCATCATGGGCAGGAGCATCTTTAAATAATATTTGCCTTAAGGTTTTAAGGAAGCCTTTCTATTAGAGATGCCTCCCCAAATTTAAAGATGTACTTTATTATTTTGAAAAAGTGCTTAAGTGAGTAAAGGCATTATTAACTCAGTCTTTCTTGTTTCCTTGGAAGAATCACAATGAAAACAGAAAAACTTATCTAAGGTTTTACTGAAAAGTACCTTTTGGGTAAATGTTTTGTATACATGGATGGCTGACTCCACAGTCTCTGGGCCAAGTGACCCTTGGTACTGAGCATCACAGATGGCAGCTCTGCTCTGATATTCAAAACCTCTTGAGTCAAAGATGGGATTCCCCCATGTAAAGTCATCAAGTTTGGCCTCCAAAACTGAAAACCCCATAAAATCATATCAGCGTCCATCTATCCAGTATCATAAAACACAGACTCAGATTTCCTCCCCAAATGGGGATTTCTTTTCATATTAGTCTGGAATGGTCTCAACACCTAAGGTGAGTGATCAATGAAAATTTCCCCCAAAAAAATCCTTTTTTATTTTTGAATTACATAGTGTGGCTTTTCTTTCTTTCTTTTTCTTTAATATTTATTTTCATTTATTTAATGAAATAAGTGAAACTGAACTCTTTTCAGTATGTGGGATCTAATCCCTTGATCAGGGTTTGAACCCAGGCCCCTTACACTGGGAGCACGGAGTCTTAGCCACCCAGGAAAGTCCCATAGTGTGACTTTTTATTCCTACTTTCCAATTCTTATGTGATGCTTCAGTTCCAAACTCCTGCTTGAGAATTTTCTTGCCTGCTCTTGGTCCAGCTCACCTGGAGTACGTGGGCTTCAGCCAGAAGTGCTCTGCAGAGGTCATGCTTTCTTCCAAATGCCCTTTCTTGCAGTAGATGTGTGTGCCTCAGAACCCAGCTTCTGAGGTGAGGGTGATAAGTGGCTTAAGTGGTAGTAGTGAGCAAGGTGGCTGGTAGCAGTACTCAAGAATGACTGTTATTCAGAGAGCTGGGTCATCAGGGGGCTGCTAAATATTTTTTTGGATACTGATCTGGCATCCCAAGAATGTTTCCTTCTTGTTGACTTTGTATTGGTTTTGCCATACATCAACATGAATCCGCCACGGGTGTACATGTGTTTCCCATCCTGAACCCCTCCCCCCACCTCCTTCCCTGTACCATCCCTCAGGGTCATCCCAGTGCACCAGCCCCAAGGATCATGTATCCTGCATTGAGCCTGGACTGGCGATTTGTTTCATGTATGATATTATACATGTTTCAATGCCATTCTCCCATATCATCCCACCCTCTCCCTCTCCCACAGAGTCCAACAGACTGTTCTATACATATGTGCCTCTTTTGCAGTCTTGCATACAGGGTTATCGTTACCATCTTTTTAAATTACATATATATGCGTTAGTATACTGTATTGATGTTTTTCTTTCTGGCTTACTTCACTCTGTATAATAGGCTCCAGTTTCATCCACCTCATTAGAACTGATTGAAATGTATTCTTTTCAATGGCTGAGTAATACTCCACTGTGTATATATACCACAGCTTTCTTATCCATTCATCTGCTGATGGACGTCTAGGTTGCTTCCATGTCCTGGCTATTATAAACAGTGCTGCGATGAACATTGAGGTACACGTCTCTCTTTCAATTCTGGCTTCATCACTGTGTATGCCCAGAAGTGGGATTGCTGGGTCATAAGGCCATTCTATTTCCAGTTTTTTAAGGAATCTCCACACTGTCCTCTACAGTGGCTCCACTAGTTTGCATTCCCAACAACAGTGTAAAAGGCTTCCCTTTTCTCCACACCCTCTTCAGCACTTATTGCTTCTAGACTTTTGGATAGCAGCCCTTCTGACTGGAGTGAAATGGCACCTCACTGTGGTTTTGATTTGCATTCCTCTGATAATGAGGGATGTTGAGCATCTTTTCATATGTTTGTTAGCCATTTGTATGTCTTCTTTGGAGAAATGTCTATTTAGTTCTTTGGCCCATTTTTTTGATTGGGTCATTTATTTTTCTGGAATTGAGCTGCAAGAGTTGCTTGTATATTTTTGAGATTAGTTATTCGTCAGTTGCTTCATTTGCTATTATTTTCTCCCATTCTGAAGGCTGTTTTTTCACCTTGCTTATAGTTTCTTTTGTTGTGCAGAAGCTTTTAATTTTAATTAGGTCCTATTTTGATTATTTTTGCCTTTATTTCCAATATTCTGGGAGGTGGGTCATAGAGGATCCTGCTGTGATTTATGTCGGAGGGTGTTTTGCCTATGTTCTCCTCTAGGAGTTTTATACTTTCTGGTCTTACATTTAGATCCTTAATTTATTTTAAGTTCATTTTTGTGTATGGTGTTAGAAAGTGTTCTAGTTTCATTCTTTTACAAGTGGTTGACCAGTTTTCCCAGCACCACTTGTTAAAGAGATTGTCTTTTCTCCATTGTATATTCTTACCTCCTTTGTCAAAGATAAGGTGTCCATAGGTGTGTGGATTTATCTCTGGGCTTTCTATTTTGTTCCATTGATCTATATGTCTGTCTTTGTGCCAGTACCATATTTTCTTGATGACTGTGGCTTTGTAGTAGGGCCTGAAGTTAGGCAGGTTGATTTCTCCAGTTCCATTCTTTCTCAAGATTGCTTTGGCTATTCGAGTTTTTTTGTATTTCCATACAAATTGTGAAATTATTTGTTCTAGCTCTGTGAAAAATACTGTTGGTAACTTGATAGGGATTGCATTGAATCTATAGATTGCTCTGGGTAGTATACTCATTTTCACTATATTAATTCTTCTGATTCATGAACATGGTATATTTCTCCATCTATTAGTGTCCTCTTTCATTTCTTTCACCAGTGTTTTATAGTTTTCTATATATAGTTTAATTTCTTTAGGTAGATATATTCCTAAGTATTTTATTGTTTTTGTTGCAGTGATGAATGGAATTGTTTCCTTAATTTCTCTGTCTATTTTCTCATTATTAGTATATAGGAATGCAAGGGATTTCTGTGTGTTGATTTTACATCCTGCAACTTTACTATATTCATTAATTAGCTCTAGTAATTTTCTGGTGTAGTCTTTAGGGTTTTCTGTGTAGAGGATCATGTCATCTGCAAACAGTGAGAGTTTTACTTCTTTTCCAATTTGGATTCCTTTCACTTCTTTTTCTGCTCTGATTGCTGTGGCCAAAACTTCCAAAATTATGTTGAATACTAGTGGTGGAAGTGGGCAACCTTGTGTTGTTCCTGACTTTAGGGGAAATGCTTTCAAATTTTCACCATTGAGGATAATGTTTGCTGTGGGTTTGTCATATATAGCTTTTATTAAGTTGAGGTATGTTCCTTCTATTCCTGCTTTCTGGAGAGTTTTTATCATAAGCGAAAGTTGAATTTTGTCTAAGGCTTTCTCTGCATCTATTGAGATAATCATATGGCTTTTATTTTTCAATTTGTTAATGTGGTGTATTACATTGATCGATTTGCGGATATTGAAGAATCTTTGCATCGGTGGGAATAAAGCCCACTTGGTCATGGTGTATGATCTTTTTAATGTGCTGTTGGATTGATTGCCAGAATTTTGTTAAGGATTTTTGCATCTATGTTCATTAATGATATTGACCTGTAGTTTTCCTTTTTTCTGGCTTCTTTGTCAGGTTTCGGTGTTAGGGTGATGGTAGCCTCATAGAATGAGTTTGAAAGTTTACCTTCCTCTGCAAATTTTCTGGAAGAGTTTGACTAGGTTAGGTGTTAGCTCATCTCTAAATTTTTGGTAGAATTCTGCTGTGAAGCCGTCTGGACCTGGGCTTTTGTTTGCTGGAAGATTTCTGATTACAGTTTCAATTTCTGTGCTTGTGATGGGTCTGTTAAGGTTTTCTATTTCTTCCTGGTTCAGTTTTGGATAGTTGTAGTTTTCAAAGAATTTGTCCATTTCTTCCAAGTTGTCCATTTTATTGGCATATACTTGCTGATAGTAGTCTCTGATAATCTTTGTATTTCTGTGTTGTCTGTTGTGATCTTTCCATTTTCATTTCTAATTTCATTGATTTGATTTTTCTCCCTTTGTTTCTTGATGAGTCTGGCTAAAGCTTTGTCAATTTTGTTTATCCTCTCAAAGAACCAACTTTTGGCTTTGTTGATTTTTGCTATGGTCTCTTTTGTTTCTTTTGCATTTATTTCTGCCCTAATTTTTAAGATTTCTTTCCTTCTACTAACCCTGGGATTCTTCATTTCTTCCTTTTCTAGTTGCTTTAGGTGTAGAGTTAGGTTATTTATTTGACTTTTTTCTTGTTTCTTGAGATATGCCTGTATTGCTATGAACCTTCCCGTTAGCACTGCTTTTACAGTGTCCCACAGGTTTTGAGTTGTGTTTTCATTTTCATTCATTTCTATGCATATTTTGATTTCTTTTTCATTTCTTCTGTGATGTGTTGGTTATTCAGCAGCGTGTTTTTCAGCCTCCATATGTTGGAATTTTTAATAGTTTTTTCTCCCTAATTGAGGTCTAATCTTACTGCATTGTGGTCAGAAACGATGCTTGGAATGATTTCAACTTTTTTGAATTTACCAAGGCTAGATTTATGGTGCAGTATGTGCTTTATCTTGGAGAAGGTTCCATGTGCACTTCAGAAAAAGGTGAAATTCATTATTTTGGGGTGAAATGTCCTATAGATATCAATTAGGTCTAACTGGTCTATTGTATCCTTTAAAGTTTGGGTTTCTTTGTTAATTTTCTGTTTAGTTGATTTATCCATAGGTGTGAGTGGGGTATTAAAGTCTCCCACTATTATTCTGTTATTGTTAATTTCCCCTTTCATACTTGTTAGCATTTGTCTTACATATTGTGGTGCTCCTATGTTGGGTGCATATATATTTATAACTGTTGTATCTTCTTCTTGGATTGATAATTTGATCATTATGTAGTGTCCTTCTTTGTCTCTTTTCACAGCCTTTGTTTTAAAGTCTATTTTATCTGATATGAGTATTGCTGCTCCTGTTTTCTTTTGGTCTGTATTTGCATGAATATATTTTTCCAGCCCGTCATTTTCAGTCTGTATGTGTCCCCTGTTTTGAAGTGGTTCTCTTGTAGATAACATATATAGGGGTCTTGTTTTTGTATCCATTTAGCCAGTCTTTGTCTTTTGGTTGGGGCATTCAACCCATTTATGTTTAAGGTAATTATTGATGTTTGATCCCGCTGCCACTTACTTTATTGTTTTGGGTCCAAGTTTGTACACCCTTGTTGTGTTTCTTGTCTAGAGAAGATCCTTTAGCATTTGTTGGAGAGCTGGTTTGGTGGTGCTGAATTCTCTCAGCTTTTGCTTGTCTGTAAAGCTTTTGATTTCTCCTTCATATTTGAATGAGATCCTTGCTCGGTGCAGTAATCTGGGCTATAGGTTATTTTCTTTCATCACTTTAAGTATGTCCTGCCATTCCCTCCTGGCCTGAAGAGTTTCTATTGAAAGATCAGCTGTTATCCTTATGGGAATCCCGTTGTGTGTTATTTGTTGTTTTTCCCTTGCTGCTTTTAATATTTGTTCTTTGTGTTTGATCTTTGTTAATTTGATTAATATGTGTCTTGGGGTGTTTCACCTTGGGTTCATCCTGTTTAGGACTCTCTGGATTTCTTGAACTTGGGTGATTATTTCCTTTCCCATTTTAGGGAAGTTTTCAACTATTATCTCCCCAAGTTTTCTCATGGTCTTTCTTTTTGTCTTCTTCTTTTGGGACTCCTATGAATGTTGGGTGTTTAACATTGTCCTGGAGGTCTCTGAGATTGTCCTCATTTCTTTTAATTCATTTTTCTTTTTTCCTTTCTGATTCATTTATTTCTACCATTCTATCTTCTACTTCACTAATCATATCTTCTGCCTCCATTATTCTACTATTTGTTCCCTCCAGAGTGTTTTTGATCTCATTTATTGTATTATTCCTTATATACTGACTCTTTTATACTTCTTCTAGGTCCTTGTTAAACCTTTCTTGCATCTTCTCAATCCTTGTCTCCAGGCTGTTTATCTGTGATTCCATTTTGATTTCGAGATTTTGGGTCATTTTCACTATCATTATTTGGAATTATTTATCAGATACTGTATCTGGGCCAGCTCCTCTTATTCCAACAAGACTATCCCTTGTCTGAGCTCCAAACTCTTCATTGATGTCATTTTCCCACTCTGTGTAAGAATCTGAAAATCTAGGACACAGTAGGCAGCAACTACTCTTCCTGGATACAAAGAAGATCAGAGAAATTAGGTGTTTTGCTCAAAACATTAACCCACAAAGATACCACCTATTTTCTGCTTCCCAGCCCAGGAAGCCCTCACTCAGCCAGCTCAGGGAGACTGCCTCATTCTTCTGATTATCTGTCTCATGGCCATGAACACCATGTTTGAGGTTATCTTTGTCCCAGAGTACCAAGAAGCCATGAAAAGTATGTACTTCTGCAACATCCTTACTCTGACACCACCACCACCACCCCCGCCCCAGACACACACCATATTCATTGTATCTTTGAGCTTAATGTTCTAGATGGTTTCCTGCCTCTGAGGGACTTAATCAAGTCCCAGAATTGTATGCCTGGACTGATAAGTGGGATAAGATACTTGGTGGCCAACTGACTGGTCAATGGGTACCATAGAAGGATGAAGGATAAAGGGAGGGAGATGTCTTGTATAGGTTAGGGTAAAACCCCTGAGAGAGAAAGTGGCTTGCTCAGATCACTGAGGGACTCAGTGGCAGAGTCCGGACTAGAACTCAAGTCCCCTGACTCTAGAACCAGTTCTCTCTCCTTTTCCAAAGGTTCTCTATTCAGAGGAGATCTGCACACTCCCACACTGTACTACCTTATTTTTTATAATCTATGTCTCCTGGGCAAAAATTTAAAAATCAAGGCAGAAACAAAGGTCTGAGTGAAGGAACCTGACAAAGGTGGCAGTGAGGCCAAAGACCTCAGGCATTGATTCTTCCAGCTTTTTTTGAAAGCTCTCTGATGTCCAAGCTTTTGTCTCCAGATCTGGTGCTGTGCTACTTGTGTAAAGTCATATTTAACTTGAGCCTGATGGTAAAGGTGGTGAGTTTGCATGGCTTCAGCAACATCTTCTATATCATGGAGAATGTGAGTGCAGAGATCCCAAAGGTAGAGTGGGGAGCAAAGCAGACAGAGGGAAGGGAGGGTTGTTCTAGCAAAACAACCCCTGTCCTCTCTTGGAACAGGCCATTCTCTGGGACTGGGGAGGCTGAGATAAGCAGGTTCCTTATCATTCCCCTCTCCTTGTTGGGCAGGGGTACACTAGAGTGATTTATGATAGGCAGTATGCCTTAATGGAAAGACCTTTGGCTTTTTCATTAAGACTTGGGAGACCTTAGACAGACTTCTCTCTGGGCACTGGCTTAGATGCCTAACACTGTCTCAAAAGAACACTGGTCTAGGATTTAGTCATCCTGAATTATTGTCCCAAATCTGTCCCTAACTCGCAGTGTGAGAGTGAGCAAGTCTCTTCCCCTCCCTGGAACTTATTTACCCTATCTGTAAAAGGTTTGTACTAGATACCTGGCACTTTGTTTCAAGAACCAAGACACCTAGGATATGGTCCATATTCAGCCATCAGTTTGTTGTGTGAACTTGAGAATATCTCTCTCTCTTTTGGCTTCAGTTTTCCCATATGTAAATGCAGAGGGATGCATTTACATCCATGGATCTCTGAGGGGCCTTTCTGATGTAATGCATCTGTGTGTGGTAACCCAGTGTGATCTCCGTCATGCCTAGCTGCCAGCTCTCCTGAATGCATTCTTTGAGACCAATAAAAAGGTGATTTGGGGTCAGTATGAGTGCCTTGTCAGACATACTCTACCAATTGGGTGAATATAGAATGGGCATCTGGTCCTTGACATCTCTCTCTGTAAGGTCTCTCTTTGATATGAAAAAAAAAAAAATGTGGAAAAATAGTGACTATGTGTGTACATGGAGGTTCAGGGAGCTCTCTGAGTATGTTCTGTGGAGGCTATAGATGAGTGAACTAGCACTTGCCGAAAGGCCCAAATGTGAAGAACGTGGCCACAGTAGAGACAGAGAGACTCACATTCTGCCTCTGAGATGCAGGTCCCTTTGCCCCTTTAGGTAGCTTCATCTGTCTTCATTATCACCCCCTCCCCAGGCTGAGTTAATTTAACTCCCACAGTCCATTTCCCCAGTCTTCTAGTGTACAGATAGGCAAACATTTTCTGAAAAAGGCCAGATAGTAAATAGTTTACTCTTTGTGGGCTATACGATCTCTACTGCAGCTGCTCAACTCTGCTGTTACAGAGCAAAAGCAGCCACAGACAATATGTAAATAAATGGGCATGGTTGTGTGCCAATAAAACTTTAATTCCACAAACTGGTGACCAGATGATCTTTGTACCTGGTTTATAATTTTCCAGCTTCTGTTCTAGTATAACACTGAGCCATATGAATTACAGGCATTTTGTACTCACATTTGTCATTTCTACCAGACCAAGGGCAGGGATAGTGAATTGTTCATGATTACTTTAATCCTAAAGACGAGCCCAGTGCGTGAAAATTGTCAAATTAACAGATATCTATTAAACACATTCTATGTCTTTCAGTTCAGTTCAGATCAGTTCAGTCGCTCAGTCGTGTCCAACTCTTTGCGACCCCATGAACCACAGCACACCAGGCCACCCTGTTCATCACCAACTCCCGGAGTTCACTCAGAATCACATCCATTGAGTCAGTGATGCCATCCAGCCATCTCATCCTCTGTCATCCCCTTCTCCTCCGGCCCCCAATTCCTCCCAGCATCAGAGTCTTTTCCAATGAGTCAACTCTTCGCATGAGGTGGCCAAAGTACTGGAGTTTCAGCTTTAGCATCATTCCTTCCAAAGAAATCCCAGGGCTGATCTCCTTCACAATGGACTAGTTGGATCTCTTTGCAGTCCAAGGGACTCTCAAGAGTCTTCTCCAACACTACAGTTCAAAAGCATCAATTCTTCAGTGCTCAGCCTTCTTCACAGTCCAACTCTCACATCCATACATGACCACAGGAAAAACCATAACCTTGACTAGACAGACCTTTGTTGGCAAAGTAATGTCTCTGCTTTTGAATATGCTATCTAGGTTGGTCATAACTTTTTTCCCAAGGAGTAACCATCTTTTAATTTCATGGCTGCAGTCACCATCTGCAGTGATTTTGGAGTCCCAAAAAATAAAGTCTGACACTGTTTCCACATCTATTTCCCATGAAGTGATGGGACTGGATGCCATGATCTTCGTTTTCTGAATGTTGAGCTTTAAGCCAACGTTTTCACTCTCCTCTTTCACTTTCATCAAGAGGCTTTTTAGTTCCTCTTCACTTTCTGCCATAAGGGTGGTGGTCATCTGCATATCTGAGGTTATTGATATTTCTCCCGGCTATCTTGATTCCAGCTTGTGTTTCTTCCAGTCCCGCGTTTCTCATGATGTACTCTGCATAGAAGTTAACTAAGCAGGGTGACAATATACAGCCTTGACCTACTCCTTTTCCTATTTGGAACCAATCTGTTGTTCCATGTCCAGTTCTAACTGTTGCTTCCTGACCTGCATACAGATTTCTCAAGAGGCAGGTCAGGTGGTCTGGTATTCCCATCTCTTTCAGAATTTTCCACAGTTTGTTGTGATCTACACAGTCAAAGGCTTTGGCATAGTCAATAAAGCAGAAATAGACGATTTTCTGGAACTCTTTTGCTTTTTCCATGATCCAGCGGATGTTGGCAATTTGATCTCTGGTTCCTCTGCCTTTTCTAAAACCAGCTTGAACATCAGGAAGTTCACGGTTCATGTATTGCTGAAGCCTGGCTTGGAGAATTTTGAGCACTACTTTACTAGCATGTGAGATGAGTGCAATTGTGCGGTACTTTGAGCATTGTTTGGCATTGCCTTTCTTTGGGATTGGAATGAAAACTGACCTTTTTCAGTCCTGTGGCCACTGCTGAGTTTTCCAAATTTGCTGGCATATTGGGAGCAGCACTTTCACAGCATCATCTTTCAGGATTTGAAATAGCTCCACTGGAATTCCATCACCTCCACTAGCTTTGTTCATAGTGATGCTTTCTAAGGCCCACTTTACTTCACATTCCAGGATGTCTGGCTCTAGATGAGTGATCACACCATCGTGATTACCAGGGTCATGAAGATCTTTTTTGTACAGTTCTTCTGTGTATTCTTGCCACCTCTTCTTAATATCTTCTGCTTCTGTTAGGTCCATACCATTTCTGTCCTTTATCGAGCCCATCTTTGCATGAAATGTTCCCTTGATATCTCTAATTTTCTTGAAGAGATCTCTAGTCTTTCCCATTCTGTTCTTTTCCTCTATTTCTTTGCATTGATCGCTGAGGAAGGCTTTCTTATTTATTCTTGCTATTCTTTGGAAGTCTGCATTCAGATGCTTATATCTTTCCTTTTCTCCTTTGCTTTTCGCCTCTCTTCTTTTCACAGCTATTTGTAAGGCCTCCCCAGACAGCCATTTTGCTTTTTTGCATTTCTTTTCCATGGGGATGGTCTTGATCCCTGTCTCCTGTACATTGTCACGAACCTCAGTCCATAGTTCATCAGGCACCCTATCTATCAGATCTAGGCCCTTAAATCTATTTCTCACTTCAACTGTATAATCATAAGGGATTTTATTTAGGTCATACCTGAATGGTCTCGTGGTTTTCCCTACTTTCTTCAATTTAAGTCTGAATTTGGCAATAAAGAGTTCATGATCTGAGCCACAGTCAGCTCCTGGTCTTGTTTTTGTTGACTGTATATAGCTTCTCCATCTTTGGCTGCAACAAATATAATCAATATGATTTTGGTGTTGACCATCTATGTCTTTAGCCCCCTACTATATCTGAACAGCAGATACATGCAAGGTACTGGCATGCAAATGTCTGTTGAACTTAAAAACAAATATAAGTAATTGTTAAAGCTGGGTGATGAATTCACAAGGCTCATTTTACTTCATTATTTTTGTACTTTTGAAATTTTCTACATACAAAAGTTCTTTTAGTTAATGAATTTATTTTAATCAGAGGCTAATTATTTTATACTATTCTAGTGGTTTTTGCCACACATTGACATGAATCAATCATGGGTGTACATGTGTTCCCCATTCTGAACCCCCCTCCCACCTCCTTCCCCATCCCACCCCTCAGAGTTAACCCAGTGCACTGATCCTGAGCACCCTGTCTCAATCATCGAACCTGGACTGGCGATCTGTTTCACATATGGTAACATACATGTTTCAATGCTACCTCTTAAATCATCCCACCCTCGCCTTCTCCCATAGAGTCCAAAAGTCTGTTCTTTACATCTGTGTCTTTTTTGCTGTCTCACATATAGGGTCATCATTACCATCTTCTAAATTCCTTATATATGTGTTAATATACTGTATTCATGTTTTTCTTTCTGACTTACTTCACTCTGTATAATAGGCTCCAGTTTCATCCTCCTCATTAGAACTGATTCAAATGCATTCTTTCTAGTAACTAAGTAATATTCCTTTATGAATATGTAGTACAGTTTTCTTATCCATTCATCTGCCAATGGACATCTAGGTTGCGTCCAAGTCCTGGCTATTCTAAACAGTGCAGCAGTGAACATTGAGGTACACATGTCTCTTTCAATTCTGGTTTCCATGGTGTGTATGCCAAGCACTGGGATTGCTGGGTCATATTGCAGCTCTATTTCCAGTTTTTTAAGGAATCTCCACACTGTTCTCCATAGTGACTGTACTAGTTTGCAATCCCACCAACAGTGTAAGAGTGTTCCCTTTTCTCTGCAGCCTCTCCAGCATTAACTGTTTGTAGATTTTTTTAATGGCAGCCGTTCTGACCGGCGTGAGACGATACCTCACTGTGGTTTTGATTTGCATTTCTCTGATAATGAGTGATGTTGAGCATCTTTTCATGTGTCTGTTAGCCATCTGTATGTCTTCCTTGGAGAAATGTCTGTTTAGTTCTTTGGCCCATTTTTTGATTGGGTCGTTTATTTTTCTGGAATTGGGCTGC